>JAMQGT020000493.1:40000-109520 GCA_024447675.2 Pterophyllum scalare | reverse complement strand
TGTCAGCACAAGGCTAACGCAGCACAGACCCTACAGTCACAACTCAGCACAAACCGTAGCCTTGACAGTTTGCACAAGCTGTACCCGCATGTGTTTTCACTGATTGAAGTCAGTAAGAGATAAGTGGCAGACCATAGCTGCTGGATTAAGATGAAACACTTAAATAAATGAGTGACCCACAGGGCTGTAATGTATGACCGTATTGCTGCACTTTGTCTAATTCCAAATTTATTTGAGGCTCACGAATTTTGGCAGGAAGAGAGTTTCTTTTTCACTTGCCTTCCTATGAGAGAGGGTAAAGTTCAGTTCATCTCCCCTTCCAAATCGCTCCAAATATCTTTGGAGCCACTTCAAAATAAGCATGAAGCATTCCTGCTCCAACATTCTAAAAATCCAAGGCAGCTGTTTTGTGCTTTTAAGGCTTATCTTCCCCATGTAAAGACATCTCCGGGCTCCCAGCAAACACAATAGCCAGCTGTGGCCAAGTTGAGGTAAAATGTTTTATCAAAAAAAGCAGCAATTTAAACTCAGAAAATTACTTTTCTGTCCCCTGGAATCCTTCTCTCAGACATAGTGGAGGAGAGAACACTCTAGTTTATACAAATGCTAGACACGATCGTACTTGCGCAGTAATTTCTTTGGCAGCAGCCCGAGCTGGCGTGTTTTTGGAGACTACGCCGTCTCGCTGCTGAGGGATTACCAAGCTGTTCAAAGACTCCGAAGGTATGTGGGTTTGGACGGCTGATGTTTTTCCACAGCAGTAAATGGTATTGCAGTTAATTCTGTATTTTGGCACCGATCTGCAGCTGGGAAACAACCTCTCGGTGCCAGAAGCTGTTTATTATTGCAGAGAGCTTTTACCCAAAATGGCCATTCAGCTACTGTGGTGTCCATGTTGTTCTGACCTGGTTGCATGGTAACCATGCGAGAACGTGGCAGACTGGAAGATAAACACGAGCATGAGCGCAAGCTCGCATATGCACCCACATATGCGCACACTGTTGTTTGCAGAGTGTACAAGCACAGCAGGTCCTATGTATTTAAGTAACTGTGAAACTTCACAATCAAAATAAGGGAGGGAGTGTCTCAGCTTTATCTTCAGCTAGACACTGACGCAGCACTTTTCCACTGTAGTTACACATGCACGAATATCCCAAGCTGCACATTAAGTAGTTTCTCATATTCAACTGAGTGGCGAGACCCCCCACCCCCACCTCCTACATATTGTATTTGGAGCAGCTGAGATTTGTCTGTATTTTTAGCTGAATCCTTTATGCAGGTTATTCCCCCACCCCCACCTCATGCTAGAAAGGAACAAATGCATATCCGGATATAGATGCAAGTCATTATCAAAGCGAGAAAACAGCACAGAGGAAAAAAAGCAGGAACTGCACGCGGCAATGGAGCAGGCACGGGTTAACAGCGGACTCTGAGCTTTCATTTCCTCTCCTGTTCCATCTGAACAAACAAGGCGGGTAACCTGACAGAGCGCGCAGGGGTGGGGCAGGGACGGGTGGAGGCGGAGGTGGGCGACTGGTGGGTGGGGGGGTTGCCGAGACTGGATTATAACCAGAGAGATAGAGGGAGAGAGAGGAAAAAGGGGGAGGGAGAGGACAAGAACACCACGTGACAGTGACAAGCCTGCAGGCTGCTGTGCTGGGAAAGGCAGAGACATCCCCCCATATTGACGCTGCCGTTTCACCACAACAACAGTTCTGGGAAATGGCCGCCGTCTGTACTGTAGCTGCTATTTACATGGGACTGATTCAGCCCGGCTTATCGCTTTCATCATCAGCTACAGCGGCTGGTCTGACCTTTCCCTCCTCCCACTTGATTCCCTCCTCCCTCCCTCCCTCTTTTTTTATACTCTCTGTAAAGGTTTGCGTTGCATGAATGAAAGGCAGAAAAATACAGAACAAACAATGAAAATAAGAAAGAGTGAGACAAATATAAAGCAAGTAACAGAGTCAGGGATAGACAGAGACTGGGGGGAAGGGGTTCAGTCTGAACCAGAAGCACTGGAGACATGAGTCATGGCAACTAGTCTCCCAGGGGGCTTGTTGGTGCAGTCTATAAATGGAAATAGCAGAAAAACAGTGGCTTCCGTCGCCCACCCAGGACTAGGTTATGGCTTATTAGAGTTTGATGGCTTATGACAGCAGCTGCTTTGTTTAGCCGCAGCCTGAACTTCACTTTAGTATTTTTAACCTAGAAAAATGCATGTAAATAAACATATACACAGTAAGCTGCTTAGTGTCAGAAACATCATCCTGGGATGCAAGAATGTGTTACTGAAATCAGCTCATAACTCTCGAAGGCGTTTTTTTTTTTCCCTTTGCCACAGTAAGTGCAACCTATATCTGTTAAAATAAGTTGATGAGTGACATGAACTAGTTAATATGGCTCCTTGGTTTCCCCTTGGCTACCCGGCTGTGGAGCTGGCCTACATCAAACATTGCACGATATCTGGGACAACCTCTGGAAAAGAAAAATGTCTCAAAAGTGACCAATCGGGAAGCACAGCCTTAGTAAATGTTTTTCTTCTGACCTTTGGAAACTACCAGTATAAATAACCTAAATGTACACGTAGTAAAAGTAGCTCCACTTTGGCCAACTTTTATATTTATATTTATAATACAGTAATATGTCTAACATAGGGGGTGCTTTTGCCAAGATTAGACAGTTTACTTAACATACATCTTGCTGATTTATGTTCTATACCTTTAATTTTAAATGCAGGACCAGTGATGAAAATTAAAAAATAAGTTTCAAACGGACGCATGCACCATGCCTTTGTCTGTCGAAAAGGTGGCTGCGCTACCTGTCAGCATGGTGTCGTCAGGGGCGGTGTCACGTCATCTCACTGCTCCATGGCTGCTGGGCTGCCGCCAGTAGCACCACCACACCACCTGCTCCACCCCCCCCCCGCCCTTTTCTTCCTTCCTACCTCTGGGTGCAATCTGCCCACCTGCTTCCATGGTAAGCAGACACACCCTGCCCCACAGTTCCTCCCTCCTAGCCTGCGGCTAAAGGGGAGCTCTGTCTGCACAGGAGCGCAGATGCAGACAGAGCTCCAGCATGCCTGGCCACCATACCAGAGGAGGGAGGGATCTACGTAGCTGTGGGCCTTTTGTTTAGCTTTAAAAACTCCCTGCCAGGTCGTGTTTGCTCTTGTTTGTTTTGTTTGTTTTTTTTCACCTGTCGTCACACTGCTCTCTTTCATCTGCAGGGTTCATCCTAGAGATCATCCCTCGAGGCAGTGAAGACATTATCTCAGTGGAGTAAAAGCTAGAGGTAAAGTGACAGAGCTGGTTTTAAGTGCCTCTCTAAAAACACTACAGAAGCCCTTTGGCTGTTTTCTCTCCCTCTCTTTTAAAGCACAGTAAAGTTTTCATTTTGGATTAAAATGAACAGAAAGGGAGTGCAGGTGAGGAGTCGTGGCTCCCTGCTGAAGGCTACCCCTGTGTTTGTTGTTGGCATTGTTGTTGTAGTCATGATATTGTGTCTATTTGGAGATGATGCTGACGTTCCCTTGGTGACTGATACTAGACGGCTCTGCTGTTTCATCAGATGCTGGTGTAATGTTTTGGACAGAGAATGAATAAATGTCTGGAACAATTTGCCAGTTCAGTGTGTGTGTGTGTGTTTTTTAATCCTATTTTATTTCAGAGCATTTATGAGTGAAACCATCTTCTCTCAAGCATATACACATTTGTAACGGTGCTCTATGATAGGCCTTAACTCTTACATTTCACGGGAAGTTATTTTTAACAGGAAATGTTATTAATCTAAGAAAGAGAGATATTTTCAGTGACTTTTATTGAAATAAAATAATAATAAAAAAAAACAAAAACATCTCCCTTGATTTCCATAAAAGCTTAAATAAGGAATTCCAATACATGGCCTCATTCTTAATAAAAGGCTTCCACTTCACAGCAAATTTTGTCCTGTCAGACTGCAAATACACTTGATACAAAAATATCTGTAGTTTGTTTAGTATATGATGCAACCCAACAGCAACCCGTAATAATACAGCAGAGCGGCAGTAATAATGTGTTTTTTTAGTTTCAGTTTATAGGCTTTATTTGTTTTTCCTCCAGCTAGATGAGAGTAATGCTGCTTCAGCATGGTGTAAACAGCCCACAGGGGCTCATTCTTAAACATAGTCCTCCTCCATAAACTGATTCCACCGCAGGGCTTTGGCTCTCCATCCCAGCAGCCCTCTGGCCCACATGACAACAGGCGGCCTGTTTTTCCCTGCAACATAGCAACACTGCCCTGAGCTAACGCTGACCCTTGACAGCCAGAACATATTATTAGGCCAGGTGACAGGAGCTTTTCACTCTGCAACATAAATACTCAAGGGGCGTTCTGTAGGTGTTCACACTGGCTGTTGAACTTCACGGAAGAGATTTGAATATACAAGGTGAGCAGGCACCACACATTTGCTTTGTTAAACAGCAATTTTCCAAAGAGGAATTGTAAACAAAAGCGCTCAGTGTGAGCTCAGGGTCATGGGAAGAGCTGGAGAACCAGACTTGAGTCTGGTAGTTCAAAGCCACAGAGACAGTCTAGGCCTCAGCTGGGCTACGTCTACTGTAAGTCTGATTCATCTTTGCAAGGTTAAAGACTCGGGAAGACAAATGCACAGCCCCTTACAGCCCAGCCTTATCCAGCTAATCTCTGCCCGCAGGAAGATAGAGTTGTTCTTTTCCATTATCGCCACAGGGGCTTGAGTCATTGCAGAAGACTTGTCACCTGCTGCGGTGCAGCAGCACCAGCATAAGTCTCAAAGAGACAGAAAGTAGGCAGGAGATGTAATTCACCACCGCGTCCTTACACCTCCTTCAACAGTCTGTTGTTTGTCCTCAAAGACAATGTGCTTGTGTTTATATGCCCTCATACATATCAATTACTTACAACTTGGACAGTGTCATTCTCAAGGTGCCTGAAAATTAGGTTTCAATGTCAGCTGAGAGGCACTTTCCCGACAAAAATAAAGGAGCTTTCACCTCCAGGCTGTTCAGCCTCCGTGCCGGGATGAAGTGACTGAACCCAAAACCCTTCCATCTAAATAGCAGTGAAATCCAGGCTTACACAAGCAACGTATTCCTCTTGCATCAGCAAATGAGCTTCTTTCCACATAACTGTTGAGCTGTCAGCAACTACGGTGAGTGTTTATGGGAAAAAGAAAGAGAGAGAGAGAGAGAGGGAAGTGAAACCCAACTGTGCCTTGTTGATGCTAGAGCACATGGAGGATTGGATTCCTGAACACTCGGACAGCAAACATGGCGTCACCCTCTCTCTGAGTCAGAGAAGCAGTGTGCCCTGGATGAACTTCCTGTTTCAGACTGCCACAGATATAGGGTTTCTCCAGCCCAGCCACACACAGGAAGTGAGTCATACTTATTCACCAGTTGTCTACTGGCTGCAGACTCTTCAAGCCCCAGAGTGACAGGCCGTGGAGGGGACCAAATTAGCTTCTGAAACTTTAATCTCCTACAACTCAATTATTTAATATCTGAGCCACCCACTTCAAAGGAATACCTCGGCTCCCTCCTCTCCGGCTGCCTTGATGGAGGCTTTCAATCCCGTCTCCTGAAGGACTCACCCATTTTATATCTCTACCCTGCGGTTTGAAATGACGCTCTGCTGAAATCTTACAGTGCTCCCTGAAATCCGAGATATACTGCACTAATAAACCACAGTGCATTAAGAACTGTGGGAGCTGGAGGTGAAATTATAGTATAAAAGTTCAGTTCTGTCACTATGTATTTACCCATTCTAATTTTGGATTACCCGGCCAATTGTAAAACAAAATCATTTGCAGCTGCTGAGCGTAATCTCTTCACACTCAAAACAGCAAGAGGAGGAAGCAATTACCGTGATTTGGAACGAAGCACAAATACAAAAACCTAATGGAAATATGCAAAACAAGCTTATGTAATAAATAGGAGATTAAATTTAATGCTAGCAACAGTGAGAAACTTAGCGATACATTGGATGACTGTATTTGTGAGGCTAAGTAACAGTTTCAGTACAGCTAAAAACATTCCCAAAGTGCAAATGAGGTCCCTGTTTATGGTAATATTCATAATGGAGATGAGGTCAGTGGAATGAACAGGCAGCAAAGGTAAAGATCAAAAATAACCTTGAGAGTGGAGTCATAAATTATTTTGAAACTGACCTTGATTTTTGTCTCACCCAGCCACATAACACATTTCCAGACCTGCACAGCTATTGGCTCTGAGGAAAAGTGGATCAGAGAAGTGGAAAGTTAATCCCCAAGACCCTGAGACGAGAAGGGGGAGGACGGTGCTGCTGGCAACTGCCAAAAAGGCATGGGGGGCTCTCTGTCTCTGCGGATTCACATGCAGGCACGCATGTCCTGCTGCAGTGGCTCCATGCACACAATCAGCCTCAAAAGTAGACAACTGTCAGCTGGACAGTTTAAACTCATTTGTTATTTTTATGAACATGTAGAATCTTTATCACGCATAACTGGTGTGCCAAAATAAACTGCTGCATGTAGATGGCGCTTTGTTTATGTTAAAATTATAGTGCATAATTTCATAATTTGCATGCTTTCAGGCAGAATTAGCAGAATACATATCTTTTTAATGGTAATTTGTAACATTAGTTAGTGAAGTTAGTAAAATAAGAGATAACCCAGGCCACATTGCACAAGAGCTGTCTGCCATATTGGAGTTGATACAACTACTGTTGCAATAAAAAAAATGTCTATTCCCTGATTGTTTGGTAAGTAGTTGCTGGCTGTCACTGGGTGAAGTTGGTCGTAAAGAGGAGCCTGCACCAAAAACCTCATCTGCAAACACTTGCTAACTACTAGTCCAGAGGTTGTAGTAAAACTTTGAAAAGTGTGACGCAAACCGAAAGCGGAAAACGTCGTACCTCGGCGCTACAGCCAGCACCTTTCAAAAGCCGCAGCAGTCTTGGTTTCCAGTTTGTGCTGCACTTTTCACAGTTTCACTACCGCTCAGAGTGGCTGGCATGCGTTGACAGACAAGTCAGTGTGGTCCACGCAAACTACGGATGACTGCAGCAATCTATGAGCAACCAAACCACAGCAAGGTTTTCACCAACCAGCAGGGGGTCACGTTTTTCCTACAGTGCCGTGCATCCAAAATGACAGATACATAAACATCATGTGGTTAGTGGTCATGTGGCTGCAAAGCCTCAAAAGGCTAACTTTAACTAGACTGTACAGATATATGCCAACAATGTCTTATGACTGACTTTCAGATTGACTTCCTTTTGAAGCTGGCCTCCAGTGGTCATTGGAGGAACTGCCTTTTTGACACTTTCAAACGAGCTGAAACTTAATATGTGATATTAACACATGCTGCTTGGCCGACGTTATTGTAAGCTTTAAATTATCTGTTAGCAGTTTAAGGTTTAACTAACTGGCTAGCTAGGAGGTAGCCTTAACTGAAATCAATCCATTCATTTCACATACCTTAAGAGCTACTCCATGTTAGCCAAGAAGCTGAAGAAACGTTTAAAATATCAGAAATATGTCGGTATTTGTAGATGACAAAGTAGTGAAGCTGGCTCGAGGTATCTTTGTAAAAAAAAAATTAAAAAGCATGAAACAGGGAAACAGATATTAAATTTCTCATCTGTGACAACCACCAGAGAACATTTAGGTCCATGCGAAGAAATAGTCCAACATAAACCCCACAAAGTTTGGACTTTTGTTTTTTACTATTCAAACCTCAAAGTTCCTTTTCTGCACAAATATAACATTAAACCTTCAAGTGGCAAAGAAAAAAAAAACCTTTTTCAAAACAGGGTTGAACCTTTTAAAGAGAGGATTTTTAAGACTATTGTCTAGCACTACTACACAACCATCTTTCAAAATAGTAAACAGGAACAACCAAGACTGCCAGCATCACATCATATCTGGCACCATCCGCCTGGAACAGATGGCTTTTCAGGCAGACTATATTAAATGTACCTAATGAGCCAGAGCACACATGATCTCATGCTAGCCTACTTCCATTCTTAATCTCCCTATATTGTGAGCATGAGAATGGTCCCGCCAGTATCTGTGCACAAATTCAGAGGGTGCGTGCATACAAATGCAGATGTGTCTGTACGGGTGCAGGATGCTAGATATCTCCGCTCTCTTAAAAGCCTTTTCGAAGTGGAATGACTCTATCAGGGGAACAATGAGCCCTGCAATGTGACAAAGGTTCACACTGACACGCTTTCCTAAATTAGGCTGTTCATGCGCAGGAGGGAAGTGAGCCCTGCTCCTATTCTTCTCCTCTTCTCGAGGGTCATTGTGTAGACAGGAAAGGCCACAGAGACATATGACTTGACATGCTCTCTAAAGTAGGTTGAGGGCACTCTAATTGCAAATATGGGAAATACAGAGGGACACCTTTTACATCAAGGTTTACACCTGTGCATCAGAGGAGAAAGGACTTTGTGGCATGTTTAAGCTAATACTTTCTTTATTGGTGACATCATTCCCCAAGGGGTGTTGATAAAAGCCTTAATTACTGTTGAGGTAATGATTCTTCAGTTATCAACAACACAGTCATCTTAAAGTACACATCTCTCTGAGGCACATCTGATCGATCTCTAACAGCTGGAGAAACAAACAGTCCCACCTCCACTTCACCTTTTGCCTCCAAACAGCACAGGGATCCTTTAGCATGTGAAAATCATGACCTCAACCGATAGTCTGTCATTATGAGATAACACGCATTGCATCAAGCCCTGTTTTTCTGCAATGTGTGTTCTGCGCTTCACGTAAACACAGGCTGATGATGAAAAATGTTGCAACACTGTGGCGGGGAGCTGCAGATGTGAGCAGAGAGGCCTTTGAAGGAGCACAGCCGGGGCCTCCTTGATTGCAGCGCCTCCCCCACGCTCACCCCCACCCAAGCCTTAACTCACACCACACAAGCCTGCTTCCAGGAAACCAGCTGTTGGACTTGGGAGAAGGGAGGAGGTGATATTCTATATCAGGGCTGTGAATCACAGTTCCATGCTCTGTATTTTTCCTATGGCGGTTTGGCTGACTGGCTGGCTAAGTGGCTGGCAGGGTGTATGAGGAGGAATGTGTTGTGGATCGGGCCCCAGCACCGAGGGACAGACTAGGAGACTGGAACAGGGGGTTGCTGGGTTATTACATGGCCTCGGGGGTGCTTATTTAAACCAAAGTCCTGTCTGGCCTATTGGAGTCAAACACTGTTATTGTACTGCAGCTGCATGAGACACAAAGACAGAGAGCTGGAAATACAGAGGAGGAATAGGAGAGAGGGAGAGTTATCACAAGAGGGAGGAGGGCAGAAAGGAAAGAGGAGGTCTGGACAATGTCCTCCATCCTTCCCAGGAAATGGCACAAACAATATGGGGGAAAAAAATGAGAGAGTCCAGTGGAGCAGAAAAAGGAACAGCGCAGGGACAAGCCATAATTAGACACTGGATAACACAGGACCTAGTGTTATGCAGAGTTAAAACTGGAACAAGAAAGCTATCTTCAAACTGTAGGTAAATGATGTATGGAAAATTAAACACTGCATGTTTGAATATACATATTTAGGCGTGATACAGATCTCAACTAAAGCCTTTATCATTCATATGCAGAACAAAGATCAGCAGCTAGGCACTAATTTTAAAGGAAGCAGATAAATCTGTTTCAGGGAAATTTGCACATCATGCAAGAACGGGAGCTGCAAGCCTCAGAGGATATCTGATCCAGGGGGTTCGTGAGAAGTGAGAGGAAAAACTCGAAGAGCCCGGCCTACGATGTGGAATGGCGGAAATCCTGGTCTGATTGTGCAGCAGCGGTGTTTGCTTGTGCTCAGACAGCTCCTCAGAAAGGAATGTGTGGCCTACATTCTCTTTCCCTCTATGCCCCCACCTCCTCTTCTCCCAACACCAACACTCACTGTCAGCACAACCAACTTTAAGAGGCTGCATACCAAAAACAACAAAGGACGGAAACATTCAAAGCACACAGCTCTGATTTACTGGCATTTTTCAGGGGTTGACAGGGACGCTGTGTATTTAAAAAAAAAAAAAAGCAACAATAACAATAACACATGACACTGACACACTGTTTCCTCTGAGGGTTTAAAAGCACCCTCATGCTACCATTTAAGGTGGACTGGAGGCAGGAATGGGTTAAGTCTACTGCAGAGAGAAAAAAAAGAGAGGAGTGGAGGTATGGGGAGACAGAAGGGGTAGGGTTGGGGTTGGAGGGGGGTCAGCACTGCATTCAGATGAAATTAAATGGAGGCTAAAGTGCTGACTCATTGTGTTCAGGCCCTTTATTACCTGCTCCGTCACACAGGCTTTATGGGGTGGGCTGCCAGAGTAAAGCAGGCGGGCGGGTGGGGAAGCAGCCCTCATTTACAGGAACCCTTCTGGAGGCAATAATGCTGCAGTCACCCAGCCAGCCAACCCTGCAGCTCACCTGCACTCTGCAAAAGTACCCTTCAGGGCACTCCCCCCAACCTCAACAAAGAACACAAACATCCCCCACCCCTCTCATTTTTTTGGCTGAACAGGAGAAAACCTGCTTTTGCTGCTAATGAGACATCAAGGGGAGCTGGGGACTCTGGGCCCTGGGTCTGGTAGGCCAGCCTGTCATGCTGTTTGTGTGTGAGTAAACAGCATGTGCCCTCTTTCCTCTTGTGATGGAGTAATTTTACGGTTTTCCTCCTCGAGCATGCATTCATCTTGTCTATCTAGAAAAACATGTTGGGAAAAAGAAAAAACTGGCTGCAGCCAAACTTGCACGTGCACCGAGCACACGTTCCGACACTGCAAGATGAGAGAGGCATCACGGCGACGTCTGCAATGCAGCTGGCACTCACGTAGCAAGGTGACAGAGTCGGTAGCAATGTGAAAACAGAAGTGGGGGCTGATGATATGAGTCACATTTTGGGCAGCAGGCAATGATTGTGGTCTAGGAGGAAGCATGTTTTGACTTTCAATATTAATATATCACATTTGAATGTCAGTTTGAGCATGATGCTTGCAGTCACAGTGGGTCCCTGATGTCAACATCAGCTAGACAAACAAACATAATTTGAGTGGTTATACAATGTGTTTGATGAACGGGCTGCACCCGGCCCGAAGCACTCACTGGCTGTGGAAAGCGCTTATTGCTGCTGATCAGACGAAATGGACTCCGGCACTGTGTCAGGCTCCAGTTTGTCTCAAATGGTCTGGGCAATCAGAGCATACAGCCAATAAATGGATGCATTCTCTCTGTCCTGGCGCTGCTTCTCCATCTCCCTCATTACTCTCATTACTCTGCAGCTTGTGGGTTATCTAATGCTCTCCCCATGGCTTACGGTTTGGCTGGGGATTAGACTCATTTTTCCAAGGGCATTTTATAAACAACCCTGTGTGCCTCCCTTTCTCATGGCCTGAGCTGATGTAGCAGCAGAATTTATGACCTCAGAGGCCTTGTGGCCTCACTCCCGTTGCAATACATTATTCAAATTCATTCTCTCTAACACACAGCGCAGAGGGCAATTATTTGAATATCCACAGGAGTGCAGCTGGAGTGCCGCAGCTCGTCTTCAACAGCAAAGATGGTGAAATTGCCTCACTCCGGCGGATCAAGGTTGTAGGCAATGAAACACTATAATTTATGACACAGTTTTGTATTTCAGTGAAGTCATTGATTCCCTTGTGTCAGACCTTGGCGCGGACGGCTCCAGAATTCACAGAATGTAATTCCAATTCTGCCTCGATGAGTTTTTTCCTTTTTACAGCACTAATTGGACACTTGGCTGCCTGCATATGTTGTAAAATGGATTTTCCCCTGAATCAACAGAAACAGCCCTCAGAAATTCAGCATCGTGCCACTGCCCCGCAAATTACTCACGAGATTTCTGCACCAAGTGTGGCGAAAAAGAGGTTTGCTCAGAAACAAAATTTGTGATCTGCCTGAGGAGAGAAACCCGGACTGGTGCCGCGTATGCATTGAGTTATTGAAGCTGCCCCACTTTCAGCAGTGAACAGATGCAGTGTCCTCGTTTTTGGTATAGCCGAGCCGAGCTCTTTTTCTGTCACACACACCTACATCGTGATGTAAGTGTTGTTCACGCCACAACAACACATGCATTTGTGTCATTCACAGATTCCTTTACAGTGCCTCACCGAGACAGACTAGCAGTCACACTGGATTACACACCCCCTCCTGAATGACTGTACTGTACACTCCAAATGCAAGCAAAGTGAAAGGAAGTGCTGCAGCAGTTTTCTGTGGAAACAGGGCTGGCCTTACCAAACCTTGCTTCCTCCCAAAGGTTCAGTTGAAAAGCCAGACTATACCCCCACCCCCACAATATTTCTTCTTCCTTATTCAGCATATTGTGTTTATAAACAAGTATGTACTCAAGGAAAACCGTGTTAAAGGGCAAAAATTAAAGCTGTGCAACGTGACATAATATTTTTGCAGAAATATAATAAATGTGAGGGGCATGGTTGCACCCCCACCAACTACGGGATGACAGAAGGGATAGGACCAGCAGATATACTTTAAGTAAAAGTACAAATACTTTTACTTAAGTACAGTTTTAATTTATTATATTTCTATGTTATACTTCTTTCTACTTATTTTTTTGTAAATATTGTACTTTGTACTTTATAACTAACTGATAGTTACTTATTTAGCATATTTTAAAATATAAATCTACTAATATATTCTGCTGTATCATTATAGATAAAGCTACCAGCAGTATATACATTATTAAAATAGTCTCCAGTTGTGACACTGAAGTGATATCCTAATTAATCAATCAATTATGATCCAATGATATAATGTATATGATCCTGAAAAGGCCTGCTCTGTGTAATGAGTACATTTACTTTAAGTACTTTAGGTAATTTTGATACTAAAACCATTCTGTTATTACTTAAGTGGCATTATTTATTTTGCCACACTGCAAAATAGTTATTCAATGCAAAACAATTTTCAGGCTCCTGTGTGGTTCCACTGGTCACATAATACCATCTGCATTATGGCACGGGGTTGCATCAGCATGGAGCGTTAGCAAGTGTTTATCTGTACATCTAGTACCCATGGAGCAAATGTAAAAGCATCTAAAGCTGTATCTGGTTACCTACTAAAATGCAGTCCACCATGAAGTTCTGCTTTAGTCTCCATCGCCTTTTGATGAGGAAAATATTTGGCTCTGTATATTTGCCATGCTCATCAGCAGGTGCCAACCCCCCAGACAGTAAGACGGAATGATTAGCCAGTGAGTTTGGGAGTCAGCTCTTCCCCTCCCTCGTCATATTGGGTTTAAAATAAAAAAGGAAAAAAAATCAAAACAGCGAGGACATCACTGTGGCTACAGCCACTTTTTAAACTGGCTATGGTGCCAGCTAACTATCAGCTAGTTGATGCTAGCAGCAATTTTTGGTTTCATCACTACAAGCAACACCTGTCCTGTTATATACATGGTTGAGCCATTTTTAAAAAAATAAATACATTAGTAAAGCTTTAAAAACAGCAGATTCTTTATGTAGTAGCTGTAGATGTTCCTGGCGACTAAACAAGGAAATAAAATTAGACTAATCGACTACTCTAAAACTAAGAAACACTTAGATATCAAGTTAAATGTTTGGATATTTAATGTCAAAAACTGTCTAAACAAAGGCATCTGAAACCATTGATCGCACTGTGGCGCCTTGTGCATTATGAACACTGCACGTTATACTGCAAACAACGAAGAAGAAAAAAACGTTAAAATAAATTGATGTTAAATATATAGAAACACGTTGCTGTAAACGCTGTTCACGCATCGCTAAAATATGAGAAAATAACATCCGAAAAAAAGTTCTACAATTCATGACAGGCATCTCAATAAAAGTTCAAATCTAAAATGATAATAAAACAGTACAATACACACATCCCTCCTCCTCCAGCTTACCCCTCGTTCGGACTTCAGCGTTGGGCTTTGTAGAGATATGACGTAATTACGCTTGTGCAGGTACACTGAGTGTTAATTACCTTTCCAGTGTTTAACATGCAGGTGCTGGCCAGCAGAAACATAAAATGCCTCGACTTTTTCCCTCCTGGGTCCTACTCTTTGCCGTGGTCAGTTTTTTTAAGGGTGCAAACACATTTTTCTCTCTAGTTTTTTTTTTTTTGCCTCTTTGTACAAACTGGGGGAAGTAGCCGGAAATGCACCCAAAGAAATGACGGTGTTTCTCGGGAGGTGCGTTTCAGGTTAGTTGTAAAATTTGAAAATGACTAACAATATTAGACCTAATAAAAATATCAAGCCAAGATTAACAGAGTTGTGGTGTTTTTCTATAACAATATCAGGGCAGCAGGTCTATCTAGTTGAAGATCCGTGTAACATTTAGGACAACCATTTACAGCACGGGCAGCAATTATAATCTTAACAATCAGGCTAACCGACCAATACCTCTGGTATCGACTAGTGACAATAGCAATGATTAGTCGTCTAGTCGCACACATCCCTAGTAGTAGACCAGAAAAATAAAGAACAATGATACCAATAAACTTAAGGTAACTCTTGTTTGTTACCAGTTAATAGAAATGTTAGCATGAGAAATCTTTTGAAACTGTGAGCCCTTATACAGTATCTAATCTGTATTGGGCCTTTTTCCTTCCTCACCTGTCTGCGGTATCAGCACACATTAGGTTCAAAGGTCAAGTTTAACACAGGAAGTGATATACTGTCTAGCTGTTGAGTCTTTGTTCATTGAGCTCTGACATTCCTTTTCTTTGTTTGGCGGTGTGTGTGTGTGTGTGTGTTGTGTGTGTGTGTCTTTGTATGTGTTAGGGAAGGGGATAACGTTTCCAGTAGCACATCTGCCTCAGAAAAGCTCCTGTCGCTGTATCCATTTCCTGTCACTGATACCATGAAAGCAATCGCGGAGATAACAAAACCTCATTCAAACTCTAAAAGAGGGACAAGGACAGGTAAGAACCTGTTCGCTGTCTTTCCCACAAGTGCAGGTTTTATACCCCTTTGGGTGTGCCTTTGGTGTTAACTGATGAAAACCACTGTGATGCAACTGGGTCTTTATTCATGACAGTACACAGTGGGAGGGTTTAGCTGTGAGTGCCTCCGGCTTCGTAAATAAATCATCCAAAGTCACTGAAGAGAAAAGCTCCAACAATAAAAGATTTTTCTTTCCCGATGGGTGAGTCACCGTTTAAAGGGAAAAGAGGCCCAGATTCTCGGCCGCCGAGCATTCAGGCATCAATTTCACTAGTGTGAAAAGCCAGCTGACAATGGAGCTAATTGATGAGGATTATCCAGCAGAAAAGGAGGAAGCCTCGTGACGTGACTCACCATGGCCATCTGTGCGAGTGTACTGTATTTTTGCAACCCATGCTTTCGAGAGCGGAATAACTTCCTCTTTGGCACAAAGCCCCAACAAACATCATCCTACCCTGACTGCTTCTGCTGCTGCTGCTGCTGCTGCTGCCTGATAATACTTTCACTTGCACCTGTGTTTTAAACCGCCCTCACTGTCTGACTAGCTGTTGCTGAGGGAAGGCAAGTACACCCACTGATTGCAATATACTGAGGGAAATGTGAGTCATACTGAGCATCAAAACACTTACCACAAAATGCCGAGACCTGAAGTCACACATTCTCACGCACACACACACATATATACAAACCTTGTGAAATTCCCAGTGAGTCGACTGGTTAATGACATTCCTCCATTACCAGCTAATCCAGACACAAAGGCATGAAAGAGGGCTCCCAGGAAGGTTTTTTAATCATTAGAAAGTGTCTCAGCCTCACTATTAAAACTTCACAACTTTATAATCATTTCAGCGCCGGAGAAGCTAGACATCTTAAATATCAGTGACATATCAGTGGAGAGGGCAGAGCCGCGCGCAGCCTTCCACCAGACGCTGTTAATGAAAGCCGGACTGAGTAACGAGTGTGCGGTCAAGATATGCAGCTGAGCTTAATCACATCTTTTGTCTCAGTGGGTCGATGTACTTGTTCTTGCATCGCCAGCTTTGTTTTCATGGATTTTCTCTTTCTTTTTTGTCTTCCTTCTCTCTCCGGGCTGTACATACCATCTTCATCGTGACGCATTACCACAAACTGGTAATGTCTGTGTCACTGTGGTTAAATTATTTGCCTTGTGAGAGTGATGCGTCTCAGTTTCACAAGCATAAGGCCACTGGGGCTATTAGATATGTGTATGTAGTGTGAATGGAGCTGTTGAATATGCCACAGCTGGCTTTCCTCACAAGGGGAAATTACAGTCTTCAGTGGGTTCTTTTCTGAGACAGTCAAAATGAAACTACCCTTTAACATCAAAGTTACCTTACAGGAAGATCAAATTGAAACACTGGAGGCGGATTTCATTTATCTGAGCACTTACATAGATGCAGTGAGTATGTGTTTATCTATGTGAATAAGGGAGAGTGGTGAAGTAAGATGCATAAAGCAGCTCTGGCCTTCCCCGCACACACATGCAGACATATACGTCGCCCTTCCCCCCCAGCTGGTTCCCTTCTGACTCATGGGGGATTACTCGTCTGATCACTTTGATCTGCTTGTCGGTGCCGCAGCTATTTTCTCCATCCAGCGAGTAGGCTGCCTTAGCCCACAGACAGGCGCAGCACATTCATGTTAGATCTGCCTACTGACACCCAGCCTGCACCTACTAAACCCATGCTACACAGCTAACAGGAGGTGGAGTCCGTTCAGAGCCAATTTCAGTTAGGATTGCCAAGAACGGAATCTGGTTATTCGAGGATGTTGCACAACGCAGATGAATAACAGTCACTTCTAACCACAAAACAGTTTGCTCCTGATACAACAGGATCTTACACATGATAGGTGCTCTGATATGAAAGGAGGTTCAAAAAGCTGACACATAGAGCTGCAACAAAAAATACGGGTTGTGTTGCCAGTGACACATGATTGCAGAGCAAGAGTCCTGAATGCAAAGCGAAGGAGGGGAATGTTCTAGCGCTTTGACACTTATCTGTTTGACGAAGTCGATAAAAGAGTGCGGCAGATAGTGGTGCATGAACCTCTCTCTCGCTTTAAAATTTCTCTTAGGCTACTTGTGCAGTCAAGGCACAAAAATTTGATGACACTTTTTCATGACACATGAATCAACACAAGGGATGCGAAGCATGCCAGCCAGCCCCGATGTGGCTGAGAGCCATTTCTGCTACGCCTCATCTGGTTCACGATGTTCCTGTCACTGCCTGCTTTGGCGCCAGGTAAACCACTCCAGCTGGGAAAAAAACGCGGGCTGTGCTGTGGTTACATGACTCAGTTTCTGCGGGAAGTAGTTGTATTTCTCTTTGTCTGTAATTTTTCTCTGCATCCCCTCCACCGCCACCCGTCCACCCACCCGCCCATCCATCCTCTATCCTCCATCCTCCATCTCGGAGACTCGGAGGAGCCAGCGCTATCAGCGGGTGTCATTTCATGAGAGCCATCATCAAAGGCGGCTGCCTGGTTTCCATGGAAACAGCCCACTTCAGGGGAGAAGATTGGAGGAGGCATGTGTTATAATGCTGCGGGTTACCATGGAGACTGGAGCGACAGCTTACATAAGTATTCATTGTGTGCGTCTGTTGCACCGAGGCACATTCCTCCATATAATTAATGCTCGGAGTGTTTGCTTGCTGCTGTCAAAAATTACAACAATGTCATTTCAAGTGGCAGGCAGCGGCAGCTCATCGGCCACCGCCGCCGCAGTCAAGGTCAGGCTAATTTCCCCGCCAATTAAGCCCAGCTTGTGCATGGAACAGCTGTCAACTGCCATCTCCAAGGTGACACATCAAATTATGTTTTTTCCCTTCCAAAAAGCTTTTCAACACTTTACTCACAGTCCCAAATGTTCACTTTAAAGACCAAAAACTCCACAGAAGACACCCCATGCTTGTGGAAATAGGAAGTGTTCCTATTTCGTAATGGGGAGACATGGAAAGGAATCATGGTGTAAAGGTTGAAGTCAGTGTGTTTTATTGGTCCTCAGCTGTTCTGCCAATAACTAATGGATCTCTTTTGAAGAGGAAAAACACTGCAGTCAAATTGCCTGGAGTGCCTGGACTCCAAATGGAAGTAGACAAATGATGTCCGTTTTATCTGAACTATGCATAATGCATTTTCTCTATCTCTGATTTATGCACTCATCACATCATATATTCCGCCATCTCCTCTGAGCTTGCAGCCTTTTAAGTCCTGATTGCAATTAGGTGCTGTATATATGCTTCACTTTCATCTCTGCTGTATGGAGCTAGCCAATATTTTGCTGCAGCAGTTGTGACAGACCCCAAAAAAACAAAAAAACAGGAGGTTTATTTGCACGGTGAAGGACTGCAGCATAAATAAAAATAACTTCCTGCCTTTACAAATGAAATGAAATAAAGCCTTCATTGATTTCGTGCGAACCACATCATAGTTTCTCGATAACTTCCATGGCATAAAACGTACACTTGATTTCAACATCATATCGGTTTCATTTTCATTTATCTATTATCATCAGGGTATGCTATATTCAGAAAATAATGGTAGTGTGGTAATTGAATTTCACCTTTACCCACTTCCTGTGACTCACATAACAGTGATCACATGAGCAGATGCATTACCAAATACAACAAGCATCTGCAAATGCATGAAAACAGTGTTTGTGTGTTACCGTGTTTAAAAATCTGCTGGATTTGCATACTATTTCACCCTGTTTATGCTCGCGATTTGGTCTTGAAGAAGCTGTGCAAACAGGCTCGGGGAAAACTAGGGTACAGCCTGGTGTAACCAAAACCATGTGCTGTGTGCAGCATACCATGTGGTGCCTTCTCGACATCTTCAGACTGTTGGAAGACAGGAGGGTGGGGGGTTCGGGGGAGGTGGTTAGGAAACCACAACATGACAAATGTTGCACTAATAACACTGTCACACCAACCAGCGCCAGTTTGGGGAAGACTTTTGGGTAGTCTTTTGACACATAAACTACTATATAAGGAGTTCCTCTTTGTACACTCTAGTACTTGAACTGGAGCAAAGGGTTGATAGCTTGTTACTGCCACCTCAATGTCAAAAAGACATATTAACCATTTGAGTGTTGCAGAAGTGACCTCATGTGACTTTTGATGCACTTAGATGTTAAAGATTTCCAGCACAACCAATATGCTTAGTGCAGTAATAAAACATGCTTTGGCCACGTGTATCTGCCCTTAGTCACACACATTCAGAATTCATCAGCAGGACACATTTAAGCATGTAGCAGCACGTCATACAAAAGCTAGGCAATCTGAATAACTATCGCATGCTACTATAATACCAGAGACAGATGGCAGGAGAGGAATGCCGTCTGACTACGGCAACCCGGAGTGTGACAGGGACATGCTCTACTAAGTGAGAAGAATGCGTTGTGACACTCCTCCAGGGCACCTTGTGAACAGCGTGACAGTGGCATGAAAGCGTCCCAACATGCCAGTTTTCACAGCACACCCCTCTCTCTTTGCAGGACTGCCAAGACTACCGACACTTCAGTTCAACTTCCACACCAAAGGAGAGACTTGCAGCCTACTGATGCTGCTGCTCTAACATTTTACCATCAGGAAGTGGATCGGTTTCGCCCAGCCTTTGGAAAAAAAAAAAAAGAAAAAGATTCTGTGAGCAGCAGGATGGTAGATGAGCTCAACTGTTGCCTGAGGCTGCCATTGTCAGTGATGGCTGTAAATAGCTTTTATATAACTCAATCAGCACCACCTTGGCTGCACTGTGAGCTCACTTACCGCCTTCCATAAACAGCTGTTGCACCAGATCATATTCGGATGTTACAGCAATACTGTGACAAGCATACAATGGTATTTTCATGTTATGCACCAACAAAACAAAGATGACTCTGTTGGGTTTGCCCAAAAGCGCAGCTACACAGTCAATGGTATCTTTCCAAGCCCAGCCCTCAGGAGTTTTGTGCTGCTTGTTTTGGCAGACAGAGAGTATTTTGGCAGACAATGACAAACCTCCTCAACTGTAATCAAACCAAAAAAACGCCAACACCCTCTTTGAAGTATCAGTATCTGTCGCTTTTTGTCTATCACTGCATGTTTGTCTGTTCTTTACAGTAAGTACACAAACCTTATCCAGATTTACCCAATAATCAGTCCAGCACTGTCTAATTTAAGTAGGGAAACAAAATGACCATTAATGTCATTTACAAAATAGGGAGACTAGTAATTTCCTTGTCTTTCCATCAAGGGGAGTGGCTCAAAAAAATAGGCTGCATTCTCTCAGGATGAATTATCACCATTCATTCTGATGCCCTGTGGGCAGCTTACGCATCATACAGACCCATATTTCTTGGCAGCAAACATATTAGAGCTTGAACCCCTGTCACTGACTACTCTGCAACCTTGCTGATACCCTGTAACCACCTCCAGTCGTAATCAGAATGTCAGACTGGAGGAGGGAGGGTGAATAATTGATGCTGTGTCTTTTGGGTTTGCTCATTTCACCAAGCTAAAAAAAAAAAAAAGAAGAAGTTTCTTGCCTTCATTGCCTGCAGCAAAACACTTAGCTTGCCTGGCACAGCATTCAGCTTCTAAAGGGATGATGCATTGCTCAGAGAGCTTTTTTTTCTTTCTTTTTTTTTTGCCAAACCATCACATAAGATTCGACACAGGAAAAACAAACTTGTAGAGGAATAAAACTCCGGATGAACTCCTATAGCGCTGAAAACGGGAGGGAGACATCAAAGCAATTTTACAACACACGCAAACGCTAATATCTGCGAGGCGAAATCATGTCGTTAGCACACGAGATGGCATCTTCTTGTAAGTAGAACACATTGTTTAGTAGGTGGAGGTGGATGTGAGGCTGAAGGGTGTTGGCAGAGTCTGCTGTGACATCCAGACATCAGACATGTGGCAGCGAGCCGATAGAGACTTTGAGCTGAGAATAGCAGGGGTGCCCTTTTGTTTCCAGGCAGCATGGAAACGGTGAACTGTCCTCCTGTGGATTTTTTTTGGGGGGGGGAGCATTATTCATTCTAACAACATTAAGACAGGACATGACTCAAGACCATGTCGTCCCTGTTGCTGGGTACGCTACAGCTGACAATTTGCTAAGTCCTGTCATTCTGCTCTGTGCTTTCTGTTCACACATGGCACAAATACAGTTTGCAGCTACTGCTACCTATTATACAATTACAGTCCACTAACAGACCACCTTTGGGTTTAATGGGCTAAAGGATAACACATTACATTGAGGCGCTATCATAAAGTTCACAACGCCTCCCACACACTTGCTGTTTTTTACATTTGGCCTACATCCCCTTCAGGGTAATCTCCTTGGGCAGCGCTGCACTTTCACCTAGACCCCAAACTTCAATCAACTTGCATCAACTTATGAGTCAAACTGACTGCTGCTGACAAGAACTGTGTCTCTGGCCATAGCCCAGTGACTTAGAAGCACTGCGGTCTGTAGTATCCAAGGGTAAAGGACACACAACAGGTGAGAACCATTTGACATTCACAAAGAATTTGTTCCCATGATCAGACTGTCATTTCTCTCCTATAACATCACTACAGTGCTTGCCATTTTGCCATTGCATCCTGGTAAACAGGAGAGTGAAAAAGGAGAAATTTTTGGGTGTTCCCAAGAAAACCTTTGTTAACCACCCATAATCATTCCGTAATTATTATTATTCCATGGAGTTAATGAAACATTTATGTTACTTGCATTGCATATGTTCTTCAGTTAAATACATAGTCAAATTTAGGTTATAGAAATGCATCCACCACCTAAGGAAAAATATCATACATACAACTTCAACAAGTAGAATAATCCAGAGCTTGGCAAGCCTTCTGACCCTGGTTACTAAGCCAGGATAAGCTATTACAATCGCTGTTTGGGAGAGGACTTCAGCAAATTGCCAAATGTAAGTTTTTTTCCTCAACATTTTACCTCCGGTCTAAAGCTGACATATATCCAAGAAGGATTTGTTTTAGAACTCACTCCCATCTCCACAGCAAATGTGCCAGACCCACAGCAATCACAGCTTTTCTTGTCTCATGTCAGATGCTAAAGTTAGCTTCTACGGCCTTATCTACAAACAGCACTAAACCCGACTGTCTTTGGCTAGCACTATCTCCCTGTCTAAGTGATATACAGCACCTGCTGCCTGTCACAGATAGACTTAGCCCATACTAAATCCAGCCAGGATGTCCACATTAACACAAACACGCCACAAAGTTCAGCAGCATTATACGTTTTGGCAGAAAAATCGATGATAAATCTCAGTCTTCATAATGAAAAATGTTCAGGGAAGTACTTATTGCAGAGCAGTAATCCTGAAGATGTGTTATTGTATTTTCTCTATTGAGCCTTCAGATTTATGCACCCACTCTTGGATTTGTTGTCTTTTGCTGAAAACAAATAAAAATGCATCTGGCATAGTAAGCGAAATATTTACACAAAAACCTCTTTAGTTCTTGGTAGGCTCGATATTAGCTCTTAAAATCACAGTCCACAGACATCTTGTCACTGTCACTGTCCGTCAGACGTGCAGATCCATGTGTTTATCTGTGTGTGCCTTACAGTCGCTAGTCAACATAAAAACACGACCTCAGCATCAATTTGTCAGCTTGTCTGGATGGGTCTTAAAAGGGTGTCATTATCGCAGCAGACACAAATCCGTTCTCAGATTGCCTGAGGTAGCGCTACTTACCTGAGGCCACCCAGCAACTTCTAAAGCCATAAACTTATGACAGACATTCAACAGTTTCTTGCCTGTGCTGACCAGGAATCTGACCAGGAGCTTTTCTGTGTCAAGGTCAACAAGTTGCTTCTAAATTGATGACTTCCCAAACGAATAAAGCTTATGTGCAGCTGCGCCCAGTGAGTTGCTGATGCTTTTTAGCAACACACTGAATAATTAGAATTAGAGCAGCACTGCTTTCTGTAGCGAAGTCAACAAGTAACTGAAGGGAAACTAGGTTTGAACCCCAGTGGGATTTTTAAAGCTGCAACTTAGCGCAGAGGGGAAAAAAAGAAAAATTACAAAAGTGATATGTTTTATGGACTTTCTCTTGATTGGCTGTCACAGAGTTAAAAAAATAAATAAATTAAAAAATACTGCTCAGCTGTATCCTCCAGAGTGTCACTACTCCAGTAGCAACAGAAAATCTATGGCAGTCCAAGCTCTCCTGAGGTCTCTGGGAGAAAAAAAAAAGAAAAGGTGGAGTCATTGGAAACAGCACAAACTGTACTTTATTCTGTAATTTCTCCTTTTACACAACCAGTTACGGTGGTGTCAGCTTGGTGTCACAGGACTGGTCATCTGTTGGCGATGACGCCTGCTGCAAGTTGTTCAAAACAGAAATTGAGTCATCAGCCAAAAGCATCCAAAAACTCAACTCATAGTTTGGGTTTGATCTTGATGAGCAGTTTCCTTTAAATTTTTGGCAACATCAAGCATTTATTTACAGTCAACAAAGGATTTCATTCTCATTTTCAAAGTGAAAATTTATCTTTCCGAACCACTTAGCACAACATATACCATTCATTAAGTGTATACTTGACTCATCCTCACCGGAGCGTGCCTGCATTTCTGGAGGGCACTGCATGGTTCAAGACGAGGGTAGGGTGTGTACCTTCGGTTCTTGTGTGGGTGGCTGGTTTAGTGTCTGAATGAAACAGCATGGAGAAGAGGGAGGGGGGGGAATGAATAACGTGCCAGGCTTTTTAGTTGAGAGACTTCTTGTGTTGATGAATAATTGAGCTGTAGTCAGGCAGAGAGCTATTTCATGAGCCCCTCTGTCTCCAAGATAAAATTAGACCCTTCTCTCTGTGTAGACAGTCTCTTTGAACTGCTACTGTCTCAGAGCATCACTCGGCTCTCTTCTGCAGCCAGCTTGTGCCTTTTTGAGCAATAAGTCTCAGCAGATATGAGGAGTGATACAAACACGCTTGGTGGACAAGGGGAAAAATCTGTGTTTGTACAAGCCAGGGAGCAGAGAAATTTTACTTTACTGGGCTTTGATGTAGGTGAATTTGGGGGTTAAACATATCAGAATAAAAGCACTAATATTATTCTTGTGTTGATTTGGGATGCTAATTTGATATTCAGAGCTCCCCTCTGCAGAAGCTATAATGAAGTTCTGTCTCTCCTCTGTCTACCTGTCATACTAAGATCCCCCAGGCTTTCCTGTCTTTGCCCGGCCTCTGAATACCCACAGCCCATCTCAATCTGTCACTCCTGTCAGGCCCACAACGCCACCAAAGAACCCAGAAAGTAGGACACTGACAACTCATAGCACACACACTCTCTCTCGCTCTCTGTCTCTCTCTCTCTCTCTCTCTCTCTCTCTCACACACACACAGACACACACACTGAGAGAAATGTTATATAAACTGTGGCAAAAAATACACATTTTGCGACAGAGGTCTCAGAGTCCATCAACATAATATCTGCTGTTATCTATGGACAGCCAGCTCTAAATGGGGCATTCAGTGACTGTTCAAAGCCCCCTATTTCTGTGGGGCAACTCAGGCTGCATTGTTACTGTTTTAATTAGAACTGCTTCTCGCCTGCTCCCTGAGATCCACCCAGCCTCAACATCAAAGTGCTGCTCTGAATAATGATGTACCCCTCCATGCCTCAGGTACAGCCTGAATCCCACCACCCCAACCCACCTCTTCTCCTTATATCGCTGCACCCCTCCCTCCACACCTCTTTGTACCTCTCTGCTTCCCAGTTTACTGCTATTTCTCTGCGTGCTGACATAACACTATTTTGTCGTGTTCGGGGCAGCAAGTTGATGGTGAGCCTTCTGTGTTCGTGTTCGATGAGGCTCTGCTAGCGTGGCGGTTACAGTCTCGAGGGACTTTTTCCATCTGTCCTACATGTACTTCCAATCATCTACAATCACAAAAAATATGTTTTATTGAGAATAAAATGTCAGCATTTGTCTTTCCAAATAAGAGGGTAATATTTGCAAAGTACAGACACAGACTACTAATTCATCACCTGACACTTGTTTAATTAATGCTGCTGCAAGATCAACCAGGTAGCCCCTTAGGCAGCCACTTCGCTGGGAAATGCCCGGGCCGGGTGCGCACCCTGGAAGCTACTGAGCCTGATGAGGGCTCAAACACAGCATGGTGTTGGACCAACCCCAACGTCTACAGTTGGGGGACATCCAGCCCCAAAGATAGAAGTGCTTGAGAAGCCATGTTTGCCAGAAGGCCCCCACTAGCAAGAACGTTCTGGGTTTGAATCTAGGCTGGGAGCTTGCTGTGTAGAGTCAGCATGTTCTTGCTGGGCACTCTAACTTTTTCCCACAGTACAAAGAATATGCATGTTAGGTTAACCGGTGATTCTAAATTGGCACCTACACCCTGCAACAGATTGGTGACCTATCCAGAGTGTACCCTGCCTCTCGCCCTATGAAACCTGGGACAGGATCCAGCCCTCTGACCCTGAATTGAAAAAGCCAAAGATAATGGATAGACGTTTAATGTTTTCATGTATTTCATGTGTTTCAGGAAGAAGTCATTACAGTTTTTTTTATCAACAGTCCAGAAAGCAACAACAGGAGAAAAAAACTAGAGAAATAAATCAATGAATTTTACAGATACAAAATTGCAGAGATTGCAGAACTGTTTAAGTCAAATACATGGCAGTAGACCTGTTATATCACAACAGAAGAAGAGATAAAGGAGGTTTGATGTGTTACTTTTACTCAGCAAACTAAAAGTATGAAAGTTTAGTCTTTGCATTAGAAACACCAGCTGAACTCAAGGTCAAGCAATGGGTTTCAGGCCCTTTCGACTGTATGAAACGGTCTTCACCTGCATCAGTGCGGAGCCGCTTCATTGAACACAGATTAAATTAATGTTGCGTAGCTCAAGATTAGCATTACAAGGGACAAACTCATTTATGGCTGCATAATGAAATACATCAGACTGCAAGTGAGGACATTAATAGGCTCCTTAAATGCTTATTTGTACAAAAGCTATATAGGAAGCAGGCGTGTATAAGCAGAAATGCTCAAATGTTGCAAATCAGGAAAGCTACAAAGCTATAATAAAAGCTTCCAGTCAACAAAAAAGTTACCCAGTGAGAATCTGTTTGCTCATACTGGGCTAAAGATGTCAACACTTTCCTTTAAACATCGCCTCATATAATCCATCCTTTGTCTTGTACTGACTTTCGCCAGCATGCCTCTGTGCTGACTCAGTGCTGTGTTCCTCATACACTTCTCCTGTAAACACACACAAGACTGAGGCAACGCCAAAGAAGTCTCATGAAATATAGAGGTTATGCAATCCCTTGAATCACGGTGCACTCAGCTGATTATTCACTAGGAATGGCACCCATTACAGCAGATCGCATTTTAATGAGTTCAAAACATAGTAGCCTGTGAATCTAGGAAACAATGCACAATTATGTAACTCTTAACCTGCTCTTGAATTGCACTGTGTATTGTATTCAAAGCAGGTCACGGATCATCCTCCAGTCAGAGGGCGGCTCATTGTCGGGGCTTAATTTAATAATCTGATTTACATAAAACTGGAAGGGGTGTTTAAAATTGCAAGGAAATTTTTACTATGTGTGACTTTTCAAAGTCGTACAATATTTCAACCGATTTATCAAAACTTTGCTGAAGTAAAGAAAGGTTATATTAGGTCACAACATGCATTCATATTTGTTTCCACCGATAAAAACGAAAAAATGCCATCCTTGAAATTTCGAGTTAGCTCTGCCAATCAGGAAGTGAAGGTATGCCATTTCCTTGCTACCTGGAAGCAGGAGGCTGAAGTCATCAACTGTCCAACATCCCAACATGAAAACATTGATTACTTACCTTTTATACAGCTCTTATTCGCTAGAAGGCATTCAAAGGTCAAAAACCTGAAGACAGTTTGTTCACATTTGCTACACACTGCTAGCTAACCGATCCTGACACTATCCAATTTTAAGTGCGCATGCGTTGTGTCACCTGCTTCCAGGCAACAAGGAAGCTCCTCTTTCACAGAGCTTTGTGATTTACAGAGCTAACTCAAAATTTTGACTTATTTTCTCAAAATTTAGAGTTATGGATAGCAAAAATTAAAAAATAAATTTCAGTGGCAAAAACAAGCTTCCATATAGTTATTCCTCCTTTCTTTAAGGGAAACAAAAAGTCTTCACTATAAAAAAAAATCTTAACATTTTTAGGTGTTTGTCTTATAATATTTTAACATTTAGCCATAATGTGATACAACAAATGATCGTGCCATTGCTAACTGTAGCATCTAGTAATTCTTCCAAGTAAAACTGCCTTAATGTAGCAAATTTAGCTTAAGATTTATACAGTACCAGTCAAAAGTTTGGACACACTCACTGTGTCCAAAATTTTGACTGTTACTGTAAATAAAAGAAAAGTTTGACATTTTTGGAAATGCCGCCAGGATTTAACTTAAGCATAACTACTGATAAACATGGAGCAGTAGCCAAGATATGGCTAACTTAGCCTAGCATAACAAATAAAAGCAGGGGGGAAATGGTTAGCCTGCTCTGTCCAAGAAAGATATATACTCAAGAAAGTCACTGCTTTCTCCCATGAAATACACCTAGCCCCCTCTGTAGCCTTTTATACTATTTATTTGTGAGATTCTGTCAGAGATTGGTGATTTTTGTGGTGCTAATAGACACAGGACAGCTGTTGTTCTTATGCTAAGCTAACCATCTCCTGACCTCCTTCTTTCAATGTACAGCCATGACAGCATCCATCTCTTGCTAAATGTGAATATTTCCAATGTGATGTGACCAATATTTCCCCAAACATTGAACTAATCCTTTAAAAACAACAATGTTAGTTTCAGACTGTAAATATGATCTTAAAACCATGTTTCAGCCCAGACGTGATTCAAATTAAAACTGCCTACTGTAGTAATAAGGTCGACTGAAAAAACACCTGTTCCTGTATAAATCACATTAACAAGCATTGCAGGATTGAAAAGACATAATTTTTCCAGCCTTCATATTCCACTTCTTCTTTTGTTACAGCAAGCTTAGCACAGTAATCCCACTTTGATCGTGCTGCATTTGAATTTTTAATCTTAGGTAAAGGCGGCGTGCAGCATTGCTTGTCAGAACGAGAACAGCAGCGCTGCAGCTAAATTAGCACATGGCCCCCAACATCTTCATCAGGCAGCAAAGTGCCTATTTTGTTTGTTGCTTGGATAAAGGCCTGTCAGATGGCTACAAGGCCAGGATTAATTGCAGTGGTTGAGGTGATGTAGTGTTTTCTTTGGTCATGTATTGATGGGGGTTGCTTTGGCCCGTTTAACCTGTGAGGCCTTTAGGGAGTAGAACATTCAGAGCAACCTAAGGCCAAAGTCTGATGCATCTATCATGAGGATTACATCACTTTCACCATTAAAGGTCAGTCGCATTAGGTGTTCACAGTTTCCTCTGTGAAAGAGTTGTAGCAGTTTAACGTGTGCAGTGAGTTAGCTTGAAAATGTCAGCGTGCCTCCTTGCAATACAATCATTTGTATGGCATCGGCTTCTCTCTCTGCCTCGGATAATGATGGTACTCAGACAAAACAGAACAGATAGAGTTTTGTAGAGCAAGTCTTTGTAGCTCAGCTTCCCGCTGGGAAAATGGCCATACTGCGAGAACAGTGAAGTGACTGTACTCTATTTTTGTGTTATTGGATGAATACATGCATGTTTGTGTTTGTGCGATGGGGTGGGGTGGGGCGGCGAGCCATTGAAGCAAAAATCAATGCTGTAATTGGCGTGCACCCCCTGATGAAGCTATTTGAGAATCGCAGCCCCAGAGGTCACAAAGAGGATGACCCATGACGATGACATCAGAGCCCAGGGCACAACAACAGACGCCGTCTTGTTGCGGCTAAAACAAAGGATGTTTGTTTGCGAGCCCCTTTTTCCCTTTCAAGATGCATCCTGTGAGTTGAAAATGTGACGACACAGTACACTGACCTTTGTTTCTCTGGTAACAGACCCTCTCTGTCGGTCTTCAAAGTGCTGAAGGGGCGGGGAGGGGCCTTTGTTTTTGAGGGCTGATCACATGAGCAGCTAAAATAACAAAGCAGTCTGATTCAGATCTACACACAATCATGTGATTCAGATCTCTAAATACCTGAACTAACACTGATGCCTAATAATGATAAGCACAAAGGCTAAAATGAGCCTAAAAATTGCATATTAAAATGGATCCTATACAGGCCAACTGTGGAAATACACTGAAATAGCATCATGACTTTCATTTCCCACCTCGGCATAACAGCCTCCTTAATGTCCCAGACACTGAGGATAACAACACCAGTGCAGTGAGTCAGCACAGTCATCCATCCTTCTAAGGTTATTGACAAGCTCCTCTGAGGATAACATGACATGACAGTGGAGCTGCTGAAGTCTGTCTCCTGCCTCTTCACTGAGGTGTATGGCGTTATGAGGGGAACAAGATGCAAATTGCAAATGTTAGACCAAGCATGAAAATGCGAGCGAAAATGATTTATGGTGCAATCTGCGAGTATCCCTCTTAATTAATACTGTGTCATATTGTCCATGGACGAGGCTTCTCTGATGAAACACAGGAGGAGAAGACACTGGAAATCCTGGACAGCTTTCAGTAAGGGGGCACCAAGATAAATCAAGGATAGTTTTCAAAGTATGAGCCATAGGGGACGTGTAATTAAGTAAATGACACGGCGTCTTTCTCACACACACACCAAGCCAAATGGGCTGTAATATTACTGCCGCATGTGAGATGAATGGAAATGGGAGTGTTATGTCTGCGAAAAAGATCCACGATAACATTTACAGCCAGCAGTGAGTGTTGATGGTAGTGTGATGGCTGACATTAACATTTCAGGCATGTAACAGCTGCTGGCATAGAGCTCAGTGTCTAACAGATGCACTTTAAGTTATCATTAAGTAGAAGGGATTAAAATTCATGCACAGCATCACCGACATGACAAGTCACAGTCGGTGTTACTGAGAAAACAGGTTCCTGTCTCTTACAAATTTGTGTACCACAGAAAAAAGAGGGGCACAAGATAAGAATGAGGAGTATTGTAAAGATGGTTTTAGTTAACAGAAAGGAGTCTGCGTAAGAGTGGTGCAGTAACAGAATAACAGCTTGAGTCACTGAAGAAATAAACATGAATCAGTTTTCTTTAAGAAAGCTTTTTATTTTAAGAGGTTTGATGCATTCTCAAAATTCCAATTAGCCTTGGTGTTTGTAGTTATTGTGCATGGTACATTTGGTATTTTTTATATAATTTCTGTTATATATGTTGTTAACTGAGATATTGACAATAAAGCTAGCTCGTAGGTTACATCAGGTTTTATCTGACTCTGCTGCTTCTTCTATTACAATGACATATATAACAGATATACTAAACTGGTGTATTTGAGCATAATGACATTATTTACATAAGACAGTTTTAATGATGTCATTTAAGTCCTGCAGATAAAGAGTAGTTGATAAAAAAAATCTAACCCTAATGTCCATTTGGTAGCTTTTTAGAGGCTGTCTGGATATTTAAAAAAATAAAATAAAAAAAATTCCATCTACTGATGACAATGGCGTGCTAAACGGACAACCACATTGGCTTTCAGATTTGTTTTCAATGTCAAGAGTAAGCTCTGAAACTCTAGATAAAATGTAGTTTGGATCAAACGCTGCATAAAACTTTGATTGTGACAGGCTATCAGCAGCCCCTCCCTTCATGTATGAAAGGCAGCCAGAAATACTGCCAATCATCAGAGACAGAGAGCACATCCAGTCTTTGTGCTCACGTCTGTGCCCATCGCTCAGCCTGGTACTGTCAGCACTTCCACACCCCCTCAGGATTCCTGTAGCGCCATGTGGCAATGGGGGTCACATTGCATTCTGGGAGAAACTCCCCCCCCCAACAATCTTGCCTAGTCTCCTCCAAAAATTCCCCCTCCCCCAGGGCACCGCACAGCCCAAAATAACAGGACACATCAGCACTTTCATCTGCACCCCTGAGCAGGCTCAGACACTGCAGCAGCAGCTGTTAGACCACTCGCAGGCACGCCACAGATAGTTCTGAAAAGTACTAAGGCACTATAGTTGGCACACCCCCTTCCCCCTCTAGTGATACGAGCACAGACGGAGTCAGACTTGGATAAGAGTGCCAGGCTAGGTGGGGCTGACAGAGTTGTCCTTTAGCTGTCCTTCAGAGAAAGACACTGTAAGATGAACACACTGTATGAAAACAATTTGTTGCCATTGTTTTGTATTAAGGCTACGGTCAGGCCAATAGATTGTGAGATAATCAGTGACATGTAAGGGCTTCTTGTCAAAATTTATACAATGTATGGCCATAAGATACATTCTTAAACTCATTTTTCCTTCCTAAATATATTTGTAAATCATAGTTATTTGATAAAAGCTACAATACAGACAGAGCACTGAGATAAAGGAGGATTTCTCCTGGGTTACAAACGACACACTTCAAACAGATCACAATATGGGCTGTTCTACAAATAAATATATTTATCACTATTAAATGTAAAAGTAATTGTGGTAGCAGCAAAGAGGCAGAAAAGGTTGCTTTCATTAAGGTCACGCAGGCCAGGTTAGGTTATTGTGCCACTTTGTAGATCAACACAGTGATCTACACATGACCTATGCTGAAAGTTGTGACTTTGCAACAGAGCATGCCACAATGCAACCCGATGTATCTGAAGAGATTGTTTCGCAACACCGAGGAGTGTAGACCTGCTGGTAATAACTCACAGCCAAGCTGTTTGCTGCAGGGCACAAACACCAACCTCCTGTGAGCAAAGGAGGAAACAGAAATGTGTTTCTTACTGTATGAAGCCTACAAACACACAGCACTTTGATGACAAAATGAGTAACATTTATATTAAATAATAATAAAAAATTTTCAAAGACATTATTTTTTTTTAGAGGATTTGTTTATTTTTAAAGGAATGCAACATTATATGCAGTAATTATCCATGAATATGAAAACTAACACTGAGCTAACCAAGCTGCAAAAGCTGCAGTTCCTGAAACGGCCACTTGAAGCTTGCTCACACGCACTATAAAACATTCACACATGCATTCTGAAGGCTACCACATGGTGATGCCTGTGGTTGCAAAAAGACTTACGGTAATATAGAAGTCTGTGGGTCTCTGTCTTGACCTGTTGAGATTATGGGCTCAGTCACTCATTTAGGCTCATACTGACTTATAAAAAATTAAGCCTATTTCATAAATCTTGGTCATACCATGTTTCAAAATGGGGAATTATCTGTGGTATAAAACCACATGCTCAAGGGCTAACGAGCACTCAATCACAAGTCGTTAGCCAATGAGTATGCAGTTTTATAGTCAGACCCGCCCCTCCCTGTCATCTACCCTTATTTTGCAACCAAGATGGTGGAAAGGCTCAGCTTGAGGCCTTAAAACAGGACTTCACAGACCAGCGGATGAAGTCATAGCAACTAAATCCATCTTTTATGTTGTGTCTCTATGCTGGCTCCAAGAGCAAGTTGGTCCTTTTACACTCCAGTTTTCATAAACCATACAGCAGAAATGAAGATGTGTACAGCCTCCTGATTTACTGTATGATTTACTGGCTGTTGCCATTTTGCATGACTGGCTGGATCCAACACATGTGGCTTTAGCCACTAGCTGTAAGCTTGGCTTCAGCTCTGCTGGCCGGGGTCACGGAGCTCGACTCGAATTGACTGCGTTTGCGGTGTTGGTGCCTATTTGTCAAACAAACACGATTTAGCAGTGCAATTAACATACTAACCTTGAAAGAAGATTGCACTCTAATGTTGGTAAGTGATCTCTTATTTTATGTGCATGTTGCTTAATTAGCAGGTTTATGTGCTATGCAGCTTCAAGCTAGCTAGTAGTTTTTGGTTTTTTTTGTTTGTTTTTTTTAATATAATGCAAACACAGCGGTCACTTCTCATGTTATATCCTAGGAGCCATTTTTGAGTTTCTGAGGTGTAAGGGTAGAAGCAAAGATATGTTGGCCTTGATCGCACTTGTTCAGTAAACACAGTTTAGGGATGATGCCCTTCCAGCAGCTCCTGGTCCATGTAGGTTCATCGTGCCCCACCAACCACCCCGGTGATGCTCTTCGCTGGACAGAAGAGCGATACAGTTTCATTGAGCATTTTAAACTTAAAAAAAGAGGAAGAAGAGTGTAAAGTGTGGCAATAAGGTTTTCTATGTGCTCCCCCTGTTTCCTTGGCAACGGACATATTGACATGCTGCAGTGCTGCTGCTGGAAGTTGGCGGGCAGCCAGGAAGTACCCTGCCTGCACACAATCTCACATTCAGTCCTTTGCCAGCACTATCACTCCAGCTTCGCGCAATTCCCATCTCACTTTTGTTCCCCATCTTGGTTGGTTTCTGAGACCAGCTGAACGCCAGTCTGAAGACTAATGACTTGGGTGGATTGTGTAGCGTGTGTTTGTTGGGTGTTGTTAGGCAGAGAGCGGAAAAGAAAGACAGCACGACGGGGGAGGGTGAGCGAGTAAGAGCCAGAGAAAAACATGGAAGGAGGGAGGGAGGGGTAAAGTCTGTGCCATGCAGTGCTTGCATGTTAAGATGAATAGAGTGGAAGGCGAGCCTCGTGTTATGTTACAGGAACATAGTAGTGGCTTGGGGGGTTGGGCTCTACATCAACAGATGGATAAACCCGAGAGAAGAATGCATGCCAAGCGCCAAATGTATCAGTGGCTTGCTGGGGCATGAAAATGTCAGGTGTCAGCGGCGAGCCACGCGGTCGCTGCTATTTATACAATCCACCATGTGCTGAATGTACACATAAGGCCTTGTGAACGAGGATGACGGGGGCTAAGGGTAGGAGTATTGCCAGGCAGAGGAGGAGCAGAACGGGATAGATGAGTGGCTGACTCACCTCTTTATCTGCCATGGATACAGACAGCCTGAGAGGAGCCTCCGTGGCCCTATGTGTTCTCTTGGGTTGGGCAAGGAAATGTCAACACTACAGACGGTTGCGCATATCTAACAACTTCATGGAGGGATAAGGGCTAGCATTATCTCATCTGCAGAGCAGCACTGCTAGGAAAGCTGTACTTAGATCTGGGGCAAGTGTTGACTGGTCACGTTAGAAATACAACGCACAGCAGCTACGACACGCAGTTTTTCAGCTTTCTTTTTCTGCTGCCGTCTTTGAAGGGCAAAAATGACACACGCAGCTCGGAAAGGAAATTTGCCACAGCTCCATGCCGACTACAAGCAATTTAGTGGGTTCTTACTCTCCAATTAGTGACTGGCTGGTGAACGAGTAACCCCATCAAAACACATCAGTTGGCATTTTGTTGCACGGCCTTTTGCAAAGCCCTCAGGGTCTGTGTCAACTGCGTCCTTGTCCGGACAAAGCCTTCTAAACCCAGGATTTCATTTCCACATTGTGCCCCGGTGTCCCCTTCATTGTTGATTTTTCCACTATGTGCAAGGCCAGGGCATTTGTACCAGTCTGTTAGGCCCACGTCAAAAGGAAAAGTATCTGCCGTTGATGGCTAGGCCATTCTTGTTATTCATGTCATGCCTGGTGGTTTAGTAGGGCAGGGTGCAGAATTTTCCAGAAGCAGCTGTGTGCTAGTGAAACTGACAGCGCGCCAGCCCAAAAGGGTTTCTTTCTCTCTCCTCTCGCTCTCCAAAACCCTCCCGCCCCTCCCTTTCCCCTCCATCGGCATGCTTGGCTCGATGCCCGGACTTACTCAAACTCACACTCAACCAGAAATATCCGCTCTCCCACCCCTCCCTCCCCTGAACATATCCCTCTGGCTGAACAGAGAAGCTTCCATCACTGCGGATGACATTGGATCATTTTTCTCCCCCTGCACATTCCAGTCAGAGAGGAGGACAAGGGAGGGGAGCGGCTGCTGTTTCTGCTCTGTGATTATATCATTACAGAGCAGCAGACATGTATACAGTATATCAAGCACAACCTGTCATTAGCATACTTTATTTCGTGATGGCTAAATACAAGAGCGTTTTAGCTGGATCCACATAGATGGATCGCCTTTGTGCCCCGTAGCACAGAATTATCCGTGAAGGCTTTGCTCCAAGCGCTCTGAATTTCAGTCCATCAACCTTGAGATATAAAAACCCTTCTCTTATTTACTGTACCATTATCCCCCACGCCCCACCCCACCCCCGGCACCTGTTGAGACATGCTCTCCCCAAGCTATCAGATACTCCGAAACAGCTCTGCTTGCGATCTTTGCGATCTAAATAAACCTGTCCGAGCGACGCGGTTGTGTAACGCACTCGAAGTCACCGGCTCTAATAATAGAACACACCTGTCAAGCACAGGCCCTGCTTGTTCTCTCTGTTGACCTGACCTCCTCTTTAACGCCAACTCAAACGTCCTCTGGCTGCGAAGATAACCTAAACAGTTCCCGAGAAAATTAGTTCAAACAAACACAGAAAACAATAGGAGAGGGAGGAGCGAGAGGTGGAGGTGAAATCAAGACAATAGAGCACTTGATTGGCAAGGGAGACCAAACAAAGGCGATAAAAGCTTTATTCTGCCTCTGTAGAGATTGTGCTGTGGCTGCCACTATAAGCCTTGATTGACAACAACATTAGCACTCAGAGAAGAAATGGCTCCCACTCACAGTTATGTAACATTAAAAAAAAATACAGCGAGTTTGTGGATCGGTATTAGTGTGTGTGTGTGTGTGAGTGTGGGCATGTACACATGACGTATTCCCAGATAAAAACAAAAGTGACAGGATATCTAAGAGTGTTGTTCTTATCTTCTGACAACTGTATGCCTTTAAGGAGATGAAAGGCAATGTACAACACACTGAAGATCTCTCAGGAATCCTGGATTTATGCAGCACATAAAAGTTGTCTCAGACATTTTTTTTTTGTGGTGCTTTGTTGTTTGGCAACACGACAGTGAAAGTTTAATTGCGTGTTTGTGGTGGAGGCAGCTGATCTCGTTGCATGCAGACACTGGGTGCTGTGTCCCAGCCTGAACTGGCCATAATTGTCCCCGGCCATAACCCTAGAGAGGAGCAAGCGGGGACCAGAGAGGGACGGCAGGAAATGAGCAACCCATAATACATCACCACAGATCTGCTGACACACCCCAGGGACCGAGCGATTCATCAGACCACCGGCCCGCCCTCTCATCAGGACATTCTGATTCAGACCAGCAGAGCAGAGAAGGCTGCATTCAGATGGTCAGCTAAAACATTTTTGCTGCATCATGTCAGTGCAGATGTTGCGCTTCCTTTTTATCTCAAAACGAATCATGATTATTTGAAATGATCTGTTTAACCTCTGGATCGTGACCGCAGGCACACTCTGCTTTGAATACATGGGCTTTGCGTTGTTATTCAGGCTTTAAAGGCGGTGCGCAGATGGCCCCTCACAAGCCATCACATCCATGAAATCCAGGGTTTCAGCTGACTAAACAAGCATCTCGGGGGTGCAGAGAGACAGACAGTCACCTGCCATCCCACCCCCACAAATGCCTTTACACACGTACACACACATGCAAACACACAAACACAAGCGTGCACACTATAACCACCACAAAGCGGACAGCTCAACCAAAGGTTCATTCACCAGACACAGGGGGAAAAGAGAGCACATATTTTTGAGCAACACTCCAGCAGACAGTCAATCACTATAATTGCATCTGAGTTTCTGAAAAGGTCTGGCCTCCACTCTTTCTGTATATAGTGCATTTTGATGAACTGTAGTTCATTTTGGTTTTTTTTTTTTTTTTAAATTTTCAAAAGAGCACTGAAAATCTGCAGCAGGGCAGCTGGCTGAGGATCCTTCTAGACCAAAGTTGTGCTTGCTGTTCCCATGTTTACTTTTAGCATGGCTCATATTGACAGCTAAATCTAACTTTAGTTTGGTATGTCAAAGGCAGCAGCAAGCATCTTACTACTCTGACTGGCACACACCTCCCAAAGGCCCAAAATATCATGTCAGGAAGGTAGAGTTCAACCAGGGAAAAATAGAAGCTGTGACTTCTGCTGAGCACAACTGGACTTCGGTCTTTATTAAAACTCTGCAGGGGTGTATTTGTGTTACAAATGTCTCAAGTGGAGCAAATTTAGACCTCCTTGTGGCCTATTTTTCTCCAGCCACGCTGTTATGTACCAAATACTCTCGATTGCAGGAGATAACAGTCCCCTCACACGCCTCCTATTTTTCATTTGGCATAGTAGCACCATGCCATCTTATCAGCTGATCCTGAGCCAGAAGCTAGGAGTAGTTGCTCAGCAGAAAGAGGAGGGATTGTGCTGGGCTCGGCTATAATATGAGAAAAAGCCCAAATGCTCTTGGATCAGTCCCATGCTTTGTCCTCATCCCTCATGTTGCCTCTCTCCCTTGTTCATTTTTCATCCTCTCTCCTTTCATCTTTTTGTCCTACGCCTCCTCTCCTTCCTCTGCATTCTGCTCACTCTCTTCCTGCACCGCTCTCTCTCTCTCTCCCTCTCTCTGCTCCACTTATAAGATTTGGCAGCACTCCAAGATCTGAGAAAAACATTGGAGGCATAGCCTCGTTCTGATGTCTGGAAAGAGGGGGAGACTGAGAGTGAGAGAGCGCCAGAGTCCTCATTTCCATTTCACAGACCTGATTTACTGCAACACCACAGCAAAAAGGAAGAATACGGGTATACGGAGAGGTTGAGTCAGAGAGAAAGGGATGCATGGAAAGATAAGGCAGGCAAACATCACAAGGACGAATAATGGAAAATTCCCAAAATGCAGTGATATAGCTAATAAAGAAATCCAGCGAGGGAAAGGTGTCCCCAAAATAGCTTTAAAAAACTGTTTGTGTGCCCTCTTTAAGACACGGTCTTTGTTTATATTCGTGCTTTACATGGAAAATAGTTGAGCTGCAGTCCAAAACTACATTTAAACATGTGTAATTACAGCAGAGAAAACACTGAACAATTCATGGTCCCCTTGCAGTAAACAACCCTCATACCAGTTTGAAGAAATCAAAAAAACACACACACACACACATTTGGCACTCAGCATTGTAATCATCTTAACTTTGCTGGCCTTCATGGTAAACAGGCCAGTCAGATGTAAACCCCCCTCTGCAGACCAAGCCAAGAATCAGAAGGGAAATTTTACACATCCTGCGGATCCTCCTAATTGCTGGTTGAAGCTCCAGCTTCTCCCCCGGTGCTGAGAAGAGAAGCCGTCATTACTAGTCTCGCAGGAGACCGAGCCCAGCACCAAAGGGAAACTTTGATTGATGAAGAGAAAAAGAGGCAGATCTGAGCGTGTCCTCGATACAACATTTGCTGTGACCTTGTTTTCCCTGACAGGTCTAAAATTAACCAAGCGGATCAGTTATACTGGGAGTGGAGAAATGTAGACCAGATTCTCCTTTTGGCGCGTCCCCGTCTATGCTCGCTTTCAGGGGATTACAGCAGCACGAGCATGCCTTTTGATTTATTGCGCTAAACATGGATTCATTAGTGAAACAGCTGGCTACATTGAGTGCTTTAGTGTCTCCCACACAGGCCTTCCCTCCCTCCACCCACCCACTGGACCATGTTCAACATTTTTGATGTAAAATAAATGCCTAAGGATTAGAATTTGTAGTAGTGTTTTTCAATGAACACGCTGTCAGCATTAGTGTTACGCTTGGCTGATCTTTCTAACAAAATGAATGCCCATAAATGCGATTATCTTTTAAAAACAGTGTAATTTTGGAGTATTTTATATTAAGGTGGCGTGAGGGAAGGAGAAACGCTTATCTGGTCAAGCGGGCGAGTAGTGCTGTAACGACAACAAATATGAACTCTGAGTTTTACTATCGCATCAACATCTTTGTGTAACACCTGAGTTAATCATTACAAGGGGAGGCAGCCAGGCAACACAGTCTCTGCATCACCAATCTGTTATTGCCTTTCACTTAGCTTGATTAACAGGATCGTGTCAAGTAAATATCGATCAAACAGTCAATGAAGGATTTTATGACCATTGATTTGGTTTGCAGCCTGCCTGATGAAGGATCTCTGGATTTCGGGGATATTTCAAACACTTGAATCTACTCCTGTAAAAGACTGAGTGGGGGAAATGAGGAATCAAATTAAGCTTTATCCAAGGTTGGACCTGGAACTGGCTAGGTTTTCTATAAAATAATTTGAGGGTAAGGACACATCAAAATCAGCAATGTTTGTCTCACAAAAATCCCTGGAGGTTTGTGTAAGTAGCCAAAATGAAAACCTGAGTCATTAACCACAAATGGCTCCTGCTTGATTATACTGAAAACAGGGGGGGATGAGTCACTGAAGTAGCAGCATAGAAAAATGAAAAGAAAAAAAAAAAGTATAATGAGAAAAATTAAAGCCAACTTTATGCCATCAACTGTGTGTGGCCCTTATCCTCACATGCTGGTTGTTTACTGAAACTTCCCCATAAATTCTCCCTCCTGCTTATTAACCGAAAGCCTGCACCGGAGCATCTGTGCCATGCACCGATTTCACCGGTAACCATGCAACGCCAGAGTGCTGTGTTATGACAGAGCCACTTCCAGGGACACAGTATCACTGTATTAGATATGGTGCAAGCTATTTCAGTCACCACTGGACAAATAGGTACTGGGTCTGCTGTAAATCTTTATGAGCACAGAGAGAGCGAGAGAAGGAGACATGTTCAGTTACGTCTCATTGCATCATATTTCCAGGTTATATTCTCAGATGTGGCAATTTTAATTTGGTTGGCAGTGATAAGGAACAAGTAGGTCAACGAGTCAGCCAATTAAAAAAAAATCTCTGAGAACACCATGTAAGGTGGAATAAGGAGTGGGCGTGTTGTTGACGAGCACAGTGAAGTGGTGTCCTTTATCAAAGTGGGCTGCATTTTTCCGTTTTAAAGTCCAACTGATAAGATAACTTTCCAAAGAACGGAAAAGGATGTGTAAACAAACAAGTGCCTGGAAAACGCGCAGTCATGAAAAACACTTTAAATCTCACTGTAAAAGCTGACGTAGGCCTTCGAGTTAACCTTTTATCCTTTTTGCAACCCTTCTAAGTCTTCTCAGTTAGGGGACAGTAATTATCCCTTCTTTCCTTAGTTGGCTAAATAGCCGAGTGCAAAGGCTGTGTTTTCATTCAACATCATGAATCAATCAGTTAATCGGGGACGCCACGCAGCCCATTAAGGAGTGGGTAATCACAGTTTTCAGGTTGTCTTCCAGAAATACATCTTAAACATGTCTGTCAGAGCAGGGAGGTCCATAAATCCCCCAGCTGATGGGCATCGTGTGAACTAAAGCAGTAAAGCAACAATGTCAGAGCAGTTTTGGGGCCTTAAAAAAACAAACAAAAAAAAAACAATTTGCTTTTGGATTGGGTGAAAATCAGGGGGCTAGCAAGAAGCAGATTATGCCTCAAATAATTACGCAACTGCCTGCTACGCCAAGTCCTCCTTTCTGCTGGATATTATCCTCCACGTCTCGGACTGCGTGGTCAGCTACATGGGAGTTCTTTGTCTGAGAGAGCAAAAATAGTCTCAGGATTGCTTTTCATCTGCAGATACAGTAGCTGCAGTTTGTCCCTTAATGGCCCACCATGAGCTGCTCGTTGCTTGTAGAGATGAGTAAGGGCTGCCAGTACAGAGACAGGGTTGCTGTTTTTTTTTTTGTCTTTGCTGCCAAGAAGCTGCAGCAGTTACATTTACATTTGAAGATATACAGAGTGAGGTTGGTATGTAAGGCAGCATAGATGTTTACTCTGTCCTTAGCGTGTGGAAGGAGGGGGTTGTATTATGAGTGTATGTGTAGCACAAAGGGCTAAAATTGAAAGAAAATAGTGCTAATGCACCTAATGCATGCTTGGAGTTGGTTTGTGAAGCTGATTTTATTCATTATTTGTGATTTGTCATTGCAGACTGAACCAAGTGTTTTTTTTAAATAACAAAATTGTCTTTGTATATTTAAAAAAAAGAAAAAGAAAAGCCAAACACCTTTGTGATGTCAGACACAATTTGCATACAAGCTTGAAAATACACGTCGCCAGAATAAAGGCTGAGAGTGGTTATTTTCAGGCAAGTCCAAATTTGTGGTTACACGACGTGGTTGCACTATTGTATCATGTTGACATTCATGCACTTTCTCATTACTGACTCGACAGATTCCAGCAGACTGAACATGACTTGGCACCTATTTCTGCAATCAGTTACAGCGATGCACAAAAAGTTGGGGACAATGTGTTTCGTTTTTTTTCCTGTTTTTTTTGGTTTTGTTTTGTTTTTTCCAGCCAAGCTTCTCCATGAATCACATAAGGCATGTATGCAGAAAAAAAAGAAGAGGCTTCCGTCCTGCAGCTTGAAACAGTAGCCTGCCTGTGTTGTGTGCAGCGTAAATCAAGTCTCCTGAGCCGTCACAACAAGCCTGCATATCAGAGCCGAGAGCGCTATCTCGTCATCTGTCCACAGCCCCTGTGTCACTTATTCACTCAAATGAAGCAAGCTCAGACAATAAGTTCATACAAGATCAGAAATTGTATTTGGCAATTTTTAAACAAGTGCATACAAGTACAGCTAAAAGCATTTTTAGTTTTGCCAAGTGCTCGTAGAGTAGCATTAGTCACATTCTACGTTAAACAGGAACTGCCACCAGACCTAGAAGTACATCAAGAATTTTTGTTAAACATCAACAAAGAGGAACGTAGTTCATTATAATGAGTACATACCTTTATCTTCAAAAATATAGAAACACAATGTATTCAAAAATCAAAAATTATACAACCATGTTTACGAAGTATACTCTTCCCTTGGGTCCAATATGTACATGTCCATTAGTTTGTTTGAATGGTATGTATGTGATATTTATATATTTATACTCATATTTTTTTTGCTTCCCCTCCCCAAAGAAGTGTTTAGACGAAAATCAAGGGTCCCTCTCCTTTTTTACTTTGACATCTCCTGCAAGGATGGTGGCGATTTCTCCTTGCATGAAAGCCCATGGTACGTTCGAGCCAACCAGGGGGCATTTCTCTCCACTTGGACAGTACACTTCACCCGTGGCGCCTTGCTGCTTTATGCTTTCCCTCGAGCATGGGAAGCAGAACTTGTGAGAGGGCACAGACGGGCACTGAACAAAGTGTGTGTCCTCCAAACGCTCGTGGCACAGCGTGCAGCACAGAGGTATGCTGCCAGGTACAGAGGAGTCCGGAATGCTTTGTGGGGGGTGCACTTGGTCCATGCCCGGCACATGGGGGGTGCCTGCACCCGACGGCTCTCTCTGCGCCAGCCTCCTCTGATTAATGGAGGACGGCGACAGGGGGCTGCTGCTGTTCCTCCGGGTGGTGGAGTGGACTTGGTTGGCGTCCTTGGGAGAGCTGTTCCCACCTGCATTGTCTGCTGCCATGATGAGCGCCGCCATGGGGGACTGGCCGTTCTGGGCTGCCTCCGGTGGGGTGGTGCGGGAGTGAGGGGATATTGTGGAAGGGGGAGAGGCGAAGCTTGGTGGGGGAACTGGAGGCATTTTCAGTCCGTCAGTAGGTGGTGGTAACCACTGCTGTCCCTCTCCATTGAGCTTGGCAGCTGTCCCCTCTCCCTCTGGTTCAGGTGATGCTTTTCTCTTGATGCTCCGGGGATGTTTTCCTCTGTCTGGAGGTGGGAAAGGGTTAAACAAAACAGTTGAGTTGCACAGCCCATATAAGGATCAACAATTAACCTGGAAGGGAGATGTGAATTTTGCCAATTTGTGCTGCACCACAGGCTACCAAACAATAACAAACACAGCAAAAGAGTCAAAAAATTAATTTGTGAAACTCATAGTATTACCACATGGCTTTGTAATTACCTTTTTTGGCTCGTTTTAACACATTCCTGAGTGAAAATTAATAAAGATGGTACTAAAGAGGAAAAAAAATGCACAGAATAGATAAAATATTGTTGGCTTTTAATGCTGCTGGAGACTCACCTGATTTGGAAGCAGTGGCGCTGGACTCGTAGCTCATAACCCTTTGTGGCATGGGCACATGGTCCTTCTTGTACCTGGTTTCGAACGTGTGCAGCGCCATCAGGTCCCTCACCGTTTTGCCCTTGCCCATCCAGTCCGGGTCTGCCCTGTTTTTGTGGCTCTCCGGGATCTCCGGCGTGAGACTGTCGGGTCTGTGCTTCTCCTTCACCTCTCTGTCATGCTCGGTGCTGGAGACCGAGGCGGGTCTCTTGCCCAGGTCGGCGGGACTACCGGCCGCCAGAGCGGAGGGAAGCCCCATCTGGCCCCTACCGTTGACGGCATGGCCCGGGGGCATGCTCCCGTTAACCAAAGGCACTAAATTCGGCGGCACCGTGTTATTCCTGCGCGGGTTAGGGCTCTGGCGGTTCAGCTCTGGTGGCTCGTCAGGCTTAGGAAATCCATTAGGTACCGGGATGCCGTTTGCCTGCCTGCCAGACTGATACTCAGGACCCAGCCTGGGCGGGCGGTCGGAGAGGGGGTAGCGGTCCAGAGGCTGCGGCGGCCGGGAGCCCGGATCTCCCCCGCAGCGTGGTTGATCGCCTGGATCTCCTTCCCGGAGAGCTGCGATTTCCCCGGCCCGGGAGACCTGCCCTCCTGAAAACCGTGAGCCCTCTTAAGCTGCCGGGCAGTCTCGATGACAAACTCAATGCGGTCTGCTCCTTCGTAGTTGACACATCCCCTGCAGACGGGCTCGGTAAAATCCCAGATCATGGCCCAAGGCATGCGGGGCAAGTCGCATAAATAACACGACTGCCTCCTGGAAGAAGCAGCGACCGCCGCGGACGACATAGCGCTCGTCGTCGACCCCCCAAAAAGAAACCCAAAATGTTGCCTTTCTTCTCCTGTTCTCTCACTTTTTTCCTCCTCCGAGCTCCCGTCAAAAGAAGCGAATAAAGAGCAATTTCCGTTTGTCGAAAAAAAATGTAATCTCGTCCTCTCTCCGACTTCTAGAGCAACAAGGTTGAAGTTTTAGAGGGAGAAGTTCATGACGGTGTGTACTTTACTACGGCGCTCCTCTATCTATCTCCGCTGACTCTCTACTACTGGCTCAATGTGGAGCAGTGACGTCACCACGGAGCTCTAAGCGCCTGCTTCCACTTCAGTTTCTATTGACTTGATTTCTTCGACAGACCCCCCCACCACCGCCACCACCATCACTACCACCACCACCTCTCTCCCCCCTTCAACACACACACACACTTTACTGCAGCCTCTGTCACTCACCGCTCTTTTTTTATACGTATATATATTTTTTAACTTAATCACCCGAGCCTCCGCCAAAAGAAGACGGCACCCAGTTCAGCCTCACCACCGCCACCGACTCCGGAATAACCCACGCTCCTGTTATTATCATCAAATCTGCAAAAAACAACAACAACAATAATAATAATAATAATTAAAAAAAAGCGTCCACCGGTACCAGCTGCACGCAACGGAAAAAATGGCTGTAGGTTAGTAATAGACCGCCAGGGGATCATATAAAAAAAGCGACTTTCAAGCTCCTCCGGTTGCTGCTTTGTCCTAAATACAGAGCATTATCCGGTTCAGGCTGCAGCTTGTTTTTCTCAATGCACCGCGCCTCGACGCAATGAGCTGCTGCTACTACTACTGTGCAGTGAATGAGGTGGGTCGACCCTAAGAAAAACATCTAATGTAATCCAATGGCAGTTTTTAGATATATAGAGAGAGATAGAGAGAGAGAGAAGCAGGTAGAATCTCAAAAATGTGTGTTGTTGCAGCACATGGGCACAATTTATAGGCTTCTTGGAGCGATTTTACAGCCCGCATTTTTCTTTTTTTCTTTTTGTTGTGCCAGCTCAACAGAATTAAATCAGGATGTACACAGCTAGGCTTTTAGCTATGATTAGATAATATTTTCCTGGCTTGTTAATGTAAAAAAGAATGAGAGAGAGAGAAAGGAAAAAAAAGGCGCCTCCATCAGCCAGTAACCAGGAAGCTCAGTCATGAGGTGGGGATTTCCAGCCAGTGTGTTGTGAACTTGAATGGATTGGGGGTTACAGCATGAATATAGCCTACTGTAGCTGTGCCCACATTTTTTTTTATTCTTGTGCACTGAACAGTCCAAATCTGCCGCCACTAAATGAAATGGCACTGGAGACTCATTTCAAGGGACTTAACAGTCAAACAGCTCAACAGATATTAGTCTGAAAGATTTAACAAGATTAATGACTCCACTCTTGTGTGGCATGTTTTACATTTTAAAAAAAGAAAAAGGTAAGAAGAAGTGTTACTAGAAAAAAAAGGTCATATACCAAAACCCCAGCCAAAATCCCCTGAAGTAAAAGTGGAGGTTTGAAGTGGAGGAGTGTCCCAGTAGTTCATTCCTCCCCTCTCATCTGGTCTCATTCCAACTCATTGCAGCTTAGCCTCGGGCTTTGGGTGAGGCAATGCGTCTGAAACCTGCAGACACAAAGCAGGATATGTTTGTGCAAGTCCATGTGACGTTGGAAAAGAGGAAGCGAGATGTTTAGTCACGTACCCTCATCCGCCTCACCCTTCTACGGAACATCAGGCTGCTTTGGCTCCCTGCCTGTGACCGTGATCCTGCACTGTGGCATTTTCTTCAAAGGGTTTCCAGAAACAAAATAAGACACTTATGTCCATGTGTTACCACAAAGCATGTTGCCATATTATTTCATATTATGCCTGTTCCTGTAAAGCTGGTGCCATATGAATGGGCACACCTTGCAGAGACCAGGGGATATTTAAGAGAATGTTTTAGCCCCTCTATATTAACACTGTATTGTTCCACTGAGTCCCATTGCTGCTTTCTCTCAAATCTGTCCGAACAACACTAGGAAGTGTTGTTAGGCTTTATGGCATAGTTAGGAAATGACTGTTGTGAGGGACAAACTAAACAAATTCTTTCCTTTCTTGAGATTGGTGGGAAACAGTTGCCTAATGCTTTGATCCTTTGGTATCCACTCAGTCGATGTTTGTGCAAGCAAATAGCTGCACGGCCAAATAGCTATTATGCAAGACAGAGGCATGCTGAGATTCAATTAAATCCTAAATGACCTGATTCTATAATAAGTAGATCCACTGATCTGGAAAAAAAAAAATGCTGCAGTGGGCTACACAGCAAAGGCAGGGCTGTACTGAACAGAGGTGGAAAAGGTCCTAAATGAAGTCATGTATACAGTAAAAATCACCATAGTGTGACCTGCACAGTGGCAGTGTCGCTGTAAACCAGATGGAGTAGCTGCATAATGCAGTTTTGAGGTTTTTTTTTTTTTTTTTTTTTTTTAGCAGTATGTAAATTGAGACCTGAAGAGGCTAAATAAAGAGTGAGAGGTAGGTGACGGCCAGGGGAATACCCAGCATGTGACAGCGTCGCGGGGCAAGTGAGATGATGATATTTGTGTTTCATCACTCTCTGAGACTGTTAAATTTTTATATTGGAGAGATCTTTTATTTAAGGAAGCAAAAACATTACAAATTCTCTGTGAAGTCGTCTGCCTGAGCAGAGCGCGGCGCTGGATGTTTTCTGTGTCTTTCCTCCCTGCCAACATTTATGTTATATAACCTTTTTGGAACAACTGCTGAGGCGAGCATCAAACAAAACTGTAACATGTTGCACCGACACAAAGGGAGGTTACAACAGGACAGTGTGAGGACACGTTGCTTGAGTTAAGCAGCTGTGGTCGTGACCCATCTTGGAGATTAACTGGTAACATGTCACGGCAAAAGCTGCTAAATATAAAGAGTCAATGTAAGGACTAATGTGCACGCTCTACAGAGCTCCTGGAGCTGCAACAGGGAGAGGTAACCATAGAGATTATCACAGTAGGCTACCCCCAACTACCATATATATCCTGTTTACGATGCTATTTTTAGCCACACTTTTGCACAGCAAGGATTAAAGCGCCGATAAAAATCTGGGGATGCTCTGAAAGATAATGAGCACCCATCTGCCATATTACCTCCTTATTAGCACCAGTTTGAATATGTTTTGATTTTCTGTGCAGATTCATTCCATATTGTGGCTGCTTGTGTAGAGCAGAAAAACTGTGCAGCACGTGGCAATTTAAAAAAACAAAACAAAAACCGGGCAATTTCAGGAGTCAGGTATAAAATGGTGGAATTCAAATAAAATGGAGGGTCGAAAGGGAAAAATGTGCTGGGCGGCTGGAATCTGGGGGCTGGAGGCTGCAGAGGTGATGTCATTGGGCCAGAGCAAGAAGCGAGTGAAAAACAAGTCTCTCTCTTTATTCTGATCCTCTTTGCAGTCCCAGTAAAGGGAAGGGGGGAGGGAGGGAGGGAAGGGGAGGGAGGGAGGGAGGGGGGCTGGCAGTCGGCCAAGGCAAGGGCTGCTGGGAAATGGCAGAGGATGCCAAGCAGGCCCCACCGCCAACATTAGAAGCTCACATCTTTGTTCTCAGAAACCTGGTGTGCTGCCAAAGGCCTCATTTCAGCTCCATGGCATGATTACACTGGATGTAGGCCAACTACTGAGAGCTTGCTCCCTCTCCCTCTCTCTCTAGCTCTCCCTTTATGCTCCCTCCCTGGGCTCCCTCTCTCTCTCTTTTTCCACTGCCTTCAAAAGCTTTCTGCCAAACATGCAGCAGTTGCCATGGCTGCAGAGAATGGGACATAAAAAAGTGAGTAATGAGTCAGGCTTGGACCCAGATGTGCCACATGTGTATCCATTTAGAGGAAGAAAAAAAACAAAACAAAACAAAAAAACAAGATGGTAACATATCCTCTTAATCTGCCAGGCTTTTTGGGACGCAGACAGCTTGGTAAATAGCACGGTGTTGAGATGGGAAAGTGGAAGAATTAAAAAAAAAAAAAATCCCCAGAGAAAAATGTAAATGAACAGTATTGTTTTCACATCCATTTTTGAACAGAAGGTAGTTTCAGTGGGCTGCAGTACAGATTCAGTTTGGGCAACCAGGAACAGAAAGAGCTGAACTTTGCTTCTGTAACGTCGCGCTTAAGTAAGCTCGCATGCATCGTTGGCTGACGACATCATTTCCTGTCCAGTGGAAACCCCCGTGTATTTTCAGTCACAAGCAGACGTTAATGTAAACAACTTTTCTCTGGCCTTTTTTTTCTCTTTTGTTTTATAGCTAAATCAGCACATGGCATGGCCTAAATGAATCAGAATGCAACTTCAGGGATTTTTAATATCTGAGGTTCAAAATTCAAAAGCTGCCATTAGCCGCATTCCCTGCACATATCAGCGCTTGCTTATTTATTGTCCTTAAAAGGCAGTTTCAAGCTTGACTCATGGTTGTTATGTTTAGCATACTGAAGTGATCTGCGGAGTCATTTCAGCTCTGTGGCTTACTCAGACATAATGTTAAAAATGTCAACACAGACACATTTATAATTTCCAGAAGGACAACATCGCCCACGGCCACTCCTACAGCAGCACTGCAGTAGTTTCTGTGCAACTGGTTTGCTCTTGACAGATCACCATTCAGCCTCCAGAGACATCAATGTATAGATCTCTGTAGTGTGTTTGAATGCATGTGCCTAGATTAGATGGATGTTTAAATTTGGACACATTTTTTTTGAGAACCGAGAAGCACGAAGAGTATTTTGTGTGTTATGTAACCTCTTCCTCTGAGCCTGAGTCAAAATATAACTTTTCCAAAGTAGGCTTATTTATTACTGCAGCTCCTGTCTATTTCCAACTAGAAAATGGACTCTGACTTTCCCGGAGCTGCAGTTGGCACGGCACGGCTCGGGCTTTGCAGATGCAGAGGATGTCTAGAAAACACAACTGATTTGTGTTTCATTCTTTCAGCTAACGTTGCGTAAATCCTTGGCAAATAATCCCTAAAAGAACGTATGCACATGCATATTTATAACTCCTTTATTTAAAAGCTATTGGAAGAAGATCAAAGCTGCTCCTTTTCTAATAACATTTGCCTTGAAAGCAAAAGAGTGTATAATTCCTCTGATGTACAGAATACAAATAACATGACTGCGAGAGTCAAGAAGACTAAGAATAGCAGTCTGACCTAATTGGAAAACCTCACATCTCTTTATTTTGGAGGAAATTCTTCATAAATAGCATGTGGCTTGTTCGGCTCAGGAAAGAAAGGAAGATCATGGATAATGCAACTGTGGTTCATCATTTACAGATGCCGCGGTTGCATTTGGAAAGATGTATTTCTTCAGTTGTCCTGCAATTTACCTCTAAACACATTCACTTGGAAACAGACCTTTTCCAGTAGTGGCCATAAATCAGCTGAGGTTCCCGTCACAGATTCCACAGATGTTTCTCTGCCCTCCCTTTGATTGTCTGGTTTATGGAGGATGCTCCGTCATACGCTCTGAGCACAAGTGTCCTTCCTCCCCTTTCCATAAAAGTGCAAGTTGTCATGATGGTGTGGCATTCATTATCCGCCTGTGGTTTCACGGGCCTGGCCCCTGCGCAGCTGGGGAGCACTGGTTGTCAAAATCACTCTTCTGCCGCGGTGAAAGATAGAAGGGCAGGAGCTGAGCGCTGTCCCCCTTGTCTGTGTGATAAAGACCCCTTAACCGCAGCGGCCGGGCATCTGGGCACACGGTGTCTCACCTCCCTCATCCACTTAAAAGCCCTGTCTCAGAAAACAGCTCGCTGTGAAGAGCTGAAATAGAAAATAGAGTCCCGATGACAAGTTCAACTGTGTGAATGTGAACTGAAGGACAGTTGGAGGCTTTGCAGCTTCAGTCCTGTTTTCATAGTCACAAATATAATTGCTTGTTTAAATTTGTAATATGCAGACATTTCTATAGCTGCTAGAGAACAATCAAAAAGATTGTAGTGTAGATTTTTTTTTTTATCAGTATTCCAAATCATAAATTCCTGGTACATTAGTGGATAATGCCCTTCTATGCATCCAATAGGCAATTTTCAGTTAGGCTCTGCTATTTAGGGCCTTTGTAGGCTTCCTACAATCATTGCTGCCACTGCAAGCCACATTGCAAGCCACCTCTGCTCCAGATCCTCCTTTTTATGCTGTGCCTGACATAATCGATATCACGTGTGTTGTCACTGATGTCTACTTCCTTCACTATGGAGTCTTTGCTACTCCAGCTGCCTGAGATAGAGATGACTTATTAGTAGAAAGAAAAAGTTGTGCAGATTTGGCTGTCTGGCCTCTTTTATGCTCTTTTGGCCCTAAAAAATGAAGTAGGCTTTTGTTGGCTTTGCTGAGGCAAAATGGAAATGAGCTGATATTCAACAGCATAGTTTTTCTGACTCTTTAAATGAAAACCACTTAAACAACTGTTTATATTACTTGTATACTCAAAACTAAATGAGCTTGTGCTATTATTTTTCTCCCAAAAAAACTCCAGTAAGTAACTTGCTAATAATACTGGTAGGAATTAAGCATTAAAAATGTATTAGAGGCGTTATTTATTTATTTACTCTTTACGGAAATGAAAGTGATGACGGCCTTTTTTTGGGCTCTCATGATCACATTTCCCAGCATTGTAAACTTCTATGACAAACTAGTTTTGCAACACACACGCTGGCAGATGCCGGCAGTCAGTTCTTACGAACGCATGGTGGACGGTTTAGTCACAACAGCGGGGCTCAGCTGAAGAGGTACAGTATGAGTGTGGGAAGCACATGGAATGACTGTTAAACTTCTGTAGCAACAGCGAGGTCCCAAAGGAACGCAGGCAGGACAGAGCAGAGAGGAGTTCTGTGGGAAAGTTTAGTGCCCTTGAAGGAGCCTGATAAGCCAACGGTGATATTAACCCGCATGTTTGTGTTGTGCAAATTTGTAACGACTACAAGCATGCCGCTGATAATGAGCTGTCTTACGCCATGTTTGAAAAAAAAAACCTGCCTGTCCAAAGGGCATGTGGAGCTGGGTGTGGCGAACGCAATCTTTGTGATTTCAGTGTGTGATGTAGGTTAACACTTGTTGTGCGTGCGTGTGTGTGGAGAGAGGGAGGGCTGCAGTCGTCTTACAGGTTTGGGCAGAGGCTGTTTTCCAGTTGCTGCACCATATGAAAGGTTGTGATTGCATCTCCCCATTTTGCTGTTAAGTGATGGGATCTTCATTGTGCAGTAGGTGCACAGTGTGTAACCTGATCTTGCTCTATGCAAATGACTTGAAAGCGCTGTCTCTCACCAAACAGGGATAAAGTTCACCCACCCTGTATTGCCACACAATGGGGAGGGGAGGAGCCAGACAGCCTTGAAGAGGAAACGCTCTCACACCGACTGACAAGTCTAGCTGCACCCAGGGTTGCCCTGAAGGACAACGCACCACCCCACCACCCCTCCTTTCTCCACTTTTATTTTCACATGCACGTATCTGCTTTGTTCATCAAGAAAACATCTTTGCAGACAGCTCAGTTCTGCTTTCCTTCCTGAGGCTGTGTGACGTGCACTGCTCTCTCGCTTTCTCTCCTCATGATAAAATCGCTCTGATCAGAAATGCCATTGCCTAACAGCAAGGCGAGTAAAGTTCAACCCCCCACCCCATCCCCCCATGCAAGAAAAAAAAAAAGCTTTCTAGCTCTCACATGATTCTTGCCAAGTTAACCATTTACAGCCAGGAGGAAGTGAGAGAGAGAGAGGTTCATACTGGGTAAACAGAGTGCTGTGTTTGCTGTCTGAACTAGTTAACCCAGCTATTCACAGCCTCGCCTATGTGCTCATTAACACCCAACGTGCGGGAACACGAAACTCGTCATGCCACAAGTCATTCTACACCAACACAAAGCTTCTTCCAAACACAAAACAATGAATGCCGGCGGTCAGAGCACACTATTATGAAACCGCTCTGTCACAAGACAAGCGCCTCACAGGAATGCTGTTGTGACACATGTGCGGTGTTGACACAAGGGTTAAATATTTACCCACTCACACACACACACACACACACACACACACACACACACACACACACACACACACACCACACACACACACACTTTGGCTGCCAAAAAGGCGGGAGCTTTAACCGCTGCACCACCAGTTTGTATTTATCTTTCCCCTTTCGCTGGCTGCATCTTCCTCCACCTCCCAACAGACGTCAGGTATATCAAAGGAGAAGTTCTCTCTCTTTAACTGCAGCCAGGTGTAGCACAGCGTAATGATTCACACAGCAGACTGCCTCGTATGTTTGGAGCTTTGCAGAGGTCACCGGGTGCGCGCGCATGTGTGTGCGCCTGCGTGTGCGCCTGTGTGTGTGTGCGCCTGTGTGTGTTGGCTGTCATGTGGTGCAGATCTCTGGCTTGGTGCTAGTGCAGAGAGTTCAGCAGGAGTTCAGCACTGATTCATTATTGGTGCATTACTGTTCACCAAATGATGGCACCGTGGAGTGTTTTTCTCTCGAACAGCATTTGAACGCTGTTCCCCTGTTTTCACTCTGTTAGTCGTTTTGTGTTCGCTTCTCATAGTTAGATGTAGCCATGTGCCAAGCGCAGGAAGCCAGTCAGTGCCCTCGGTTTAATGTGTATTGGCTTTTCTTTGAAAAATCCCTGCTTAACAATTCGAGGAAAGCCAAGCCACCTGGAAATCTCATGACTTCCTGAATCTAATTCCAGGCTGAGCGATCAGACTGTCTGACTAGCAGCTTTCATTGAGGGGTGTAAACACTGAATGTCAGGCATGTTTCCCAGAGCCAGAGTTGAATCAGGCATTAGTACTCGTGTATTGCCTGTAGTGAACTCAAATGCCCCAGCAAAGCCCTGATTATATTTTCTCCCTGTCTAACAGATTTATGGTACACCATGAACTCCAAGAGAAAGCTGGCACTGGCTGGACTCATGAACAGGTCCCTGCACACTCTGCAAAGTCTATTCTTGCTGTTTTCAAATGCAGTCTGCACTTTACTCCAACCATATAATAACAGAGGAGGCTGGCAGTTTTGATAACTAGCAATTGCAGTCTGAAACTGCACACAGAGGAAAAACAAGGCAACAGAAGAAGACTGAGCAAAGGTATGACACCACTAAGGGAGAATCCAGAATAAAATCCCCTCTCGTGTCACGCCGTCCTGTGTTGGCGGACTGTGACCTCATCCACAGTTTGCATGCAGCCGCCTCATGCTGCTTTGTTATCTACAAACCAACACATTCCAGCCCTCAGCGGCAACAAAAAAATGTCATCACGCGGGTCCTGCTGCGCTGTGAGGAACTCGATCAAATGAAGTGAGCCGCAGAGCACATTTGATAAAGTAAAGCTGTGCAGGCAGACACATGCACATTTTAAAGCAGCAGTGTTGACATGTATGTAGGTCAGTTGTGGAGTGATTTGGACCTTTGCATGTCTGCTTACTCAGCAGCCTGCACACAAGCTCAGCTCGCTTTCAGTCTTTTTTTTTTTTTTTTTTTTACACAGACCACAGGGTAGTAAATAGCTACGAGGAGGATCAGAGCTTTCACAGCTGATTGGTTTGATGCTCGCCTGACATAAACAGGAACTCGGCCGCGCAAGTCAGAGAGGGAACGAGCAAAGACGGAAGGACGAGAGACAAGCAGAATGTGGTGGCAAAACAAAGAGGGAATGTGTAGAAGCCTGAGGGATTTAGATTTGAGAGAGAGGGAGTGAGAGAGTTTCTGTTTGTAGTGTGCCATGTGACTCATGGAGGAATTCAAGCCTGAGATTCTCTGCATTGTCAGCAGACAGTTTGCAGTGATAATGGTGATGTGTAAAGTATGGTTTGATTGTGATGGCAACAGCAGAGCAGGAAACCAAAAGAAAAAAAGAAAAAAAAGATGACACTTATACACTATAAGCACACCATGAGATTCATGAGATCATTCTGGGCCTGCAGTATATTTAAATATCCTAGTGTGAACGAGACATGTGAGCAATGCTAGAAATATTAAACTGCTGCTGTGAGTTTAAGCTCCTGTGTACATTTACACCTTCATTTTTTTTTTCTTCTGAAAGGAATCACACCTCTAATCGCACACTTCTTATTTTGGAGCACATGTGTGAATCTTCACTTAAAGTCATTTAAATTAATACCAGCTTGTATTTTTGTCAGGTTGCACAACTAGTGCATTACGTAAGCGAGGCATACAGTGACTTAAATGATTTCACTTCCTTTTTATTAACCCTTTTGAGCAAGTTCCCTTTTCAGATCTGCTCATGTATCAGAGAAACTAATATTTAAGAGCCTCATCATCAGCTGTTAGTTTCTTATCAAACAGGTAGGAGGTAATTGTAGCTAATCTTGGTAATAGGTCGTGTTTGGTTCTGCTATCTCTGTTGCTTAACTATTGTGCAGCCTTTCCTGGCTCTACTTGTGAGGCGCTGGTTTGTTCCACGTCTCTCAGAGGGCTATGACTGAGCAAAAGCACTGAGTGGAAATAATGAGCGACATATCAGCCCTGCTACCCAGAGAGCTTTGAGGAAAAAAAAAAACCCAGCACTCCTCCCTTCCTCCCCTGTCAACCTACTGTCCCCGTGCCTGGTTTTTGAAGGTCAGATGAGAAACAGGAGAAAGCATCACCGCCACCTCCGACTGACTGGTTCAAACAGGCCCCGGGAAGAGGGGAGGAGGGGAGAAGTGGTGCTGCGTGAGACATGAGGCGTGGCCCCTCTGAGCATGCCCAGTGGAGGAGGAATGCTGTGTGATGGCAACACAGCGGGCTCTCCCATCTGCTGATGCACTGTGCACTTCTCGCCCCGGGCCCTTTTCCATCCAGTCTAGTGAGCAGCCAGATCAATTTACTGTGGAATGAACACAAAGTCAGCGGCTGACACACGCACACACATATTTGCACATTCTTAATGTGCGACGCAGAGATCTGCACTGCACTGTGCTGCACTGCAGCAGGCCGTGAACAGACAAGCACGCACAGGAATTTACTCATGCATGCATGCAAAAAAAAAATAGTAGGGATTGAGTCGAATGGCTGATACATTATTCAAGAAAACTCCTTCTGCTTCATTTTCTAACCTTGCTGCACACAGCCCCGGATAACAAGATGTTCTATTACTTTCCTCCTTCCTAATTCATGCCAGTAATGCTGACTCATCATCATGGCTGTCATGAGCATTTTTTGTAGGATGAATGGCACTGACTGACATTCTCATCACCCCCCCCCCCGTTTGGCTAAAATGCCAGAACAAGAAGCATAATTTCTGCAGAGTGCTATCATTGTTCTCCAGACACACACCCACGCACGCGTGCAAAGTGAGGCCATATGTGTGTGTACCTTCCCTCCTATGAATAATTGAGGAGCCCTGCCTAGCGCAGTTGAGCAGTTGCTGACTAGGCATCCGGGGTGGTATGCTTAACTGCTGTGACAAAATGATGTGGCTCGAAAAGTGACATTTAAGGCACAGTGATGCTGAGGCATATTGTCAGGCTACTTACCTGCCCGTGTGTTGCAAAGCAGGAAAACACCATCGACTCAAGTACTTCCAAAGTGAGAGCCCGAGTGAGAGCTCGATAAATGTTAATTACCTTGGCTGAATGCAAATCAAGCTGTGACTCGGTTCTCTCTGCTCGTCCTCATATTGTATGAATAATTGAAACATATTCTGTGTGTGTGTGTGTGGGGGGGGTCATCTAATGTATTCTTTTATTTGCAGAGTCACGCCTGTGCTTTCAGATATGCTAATGAGTATATCCTTAAGTAATTGAGCCGTGCTTTAGAAAATCAGCCCAGGCCTAATGGGGTATTGTCTGGAGGATGATCAAAGGAGCAGCAGAGATGAGCAAGAGATCCACGGTGATCCACAGATGACACTGGTAATGAGCCACTTGTAGAGGTGTGACGGACACTGCAGCCGTTTTTAGTCACGAGCACGCCAAGAAAGGCAGTCGCGTTTCACTTTCAGATTCCTCACAATAAGTGAGATGTCCTTCAGGGCTTCATCCTCCATCTCTCTCTCCCCCGTCTTTGACCCTCAACCCCAAACCATTAAAGACCACTCCAGACTGAGCACTGCAGTCTCTTTTGCCACCCCACCCCACCTCTCTCCTCATCCCTGCTTCTTGCTTGAGGGTTTCTAAATTGGGAACATCTGACATACCCGCCACCTACTCATGTGTCTCTCTGCAGCTCTATCTGACCTTGATCCACCCTCTTACATATGAATATTGTACGCACTAATCTTCCTATGATGTTTTATATCTGCCCCACATTCAAACACAACCAGCGGCCACATTTCCACACAAATAATGCCAAGAGCAGACAGACAGCTGCAGTTCAAAGCTTAGCAGCAGCTGTGTTCCATTGTCTAACCGGGAATTCAGTGACATTTGAAGCCAGCGATGGCTGTCTTTAAATGCTTCTATTCTTTCCCTCCCGTCTCTTATTTGCTCCCTCCATCCGTCTCTGCCAAAAACAATTCTCATTCCTGTGATGTTTTGGGTATCGCTGTGGTCTGCCTAGATACCGCAGCGACTCGGATTCTCACACAGTAACCGGGGAAGAGCAGAATATGCTCCTCATTTGCCTCCTGCAGAAGGCAGACACTCAATCCAACCTCTGCCTGTCAAAAAGGCGACGGAGATATAGTTGGCGAGCTGTGTTTTGCACCCCTCCCTCTTTTGCTTTCCCAGTGTGTATATGTATGTTTCTTTTGAGCCCTTCATTTCCCAGAAAGGAGCCCAGGATTTGTGAGTGCATGAGCTGCCGCGAGCAACATCTCCAGAGAAGGATGAGTGTTTCCTGCAAACAGTTGGGAGGGGAGGTGAGGGAGGTACTGCTGTGTGTGGGGGTGGACAGCTCCCATAGAAACACTATCCAGTAACACTTGAAGAAAGTCATCAAGAGGTGTGTGTGTGTGTGTGTGTGTGTATGTGTGTGTGTGTGTGTGTGTGTGTGTGTGTTTGTGTGTAGGCAAGGAGGCGTCTTTCTGAGAAAAAGCCCATGAGCCCCATGGACCTGTGATTGACAGTTAACTCTGCTGATTACTGCCCCTTGAGGACAGACTCTTGACAACAGCTGCTGCTGCTTCAAACCTGATCCCTGAACTATTGCTTCAGGTTCAACTTCAAGTTCACCAAATATGTCCAAACCTGAGGTGTCAGCTTAAACATAGTATCTAAATCCATCTCTTTGTTTCCAGGAACGTTGTGCAGAAACCCAAGACAAGAGGACTGCACATTACCCAACAATCCCGCTGAACTGGCATGTACTTGCAAAGTAACTGAGCCCCTTCATCATCACTCTCTCTTTTTATCCTCCGCCATCGGGTGCGGACGTGAGGAGTAACAGTGACTTCATGGTGAGTTGTGTAAGAGCGTGGGGCGAGGCTTGAAAGCCGAGCCATGTGAGACAAATGAAAGTGCTGATGTGCCGAAAAGAGAGCCAGTGTTTCTGGAGGCATGCAGATACAGAAACCCCCGACAGAAGTCAGATGTCAGAGAGGACAGATGGGGTTCAGGCTCACTGGGGCCGTGCAAATAGTGTGTGGTACAGGGCCAGATATGGGAAGAGGGAAGAGGGGGTCGGTTTCGGAGGGGGCATTTTTTCCAGTGGAAAGAGAAAGGTCGCAGTGTAAACTGATAAAGGTAGGAGGCAGAGCTTGGGGCTGCTTCCAGGCCAGCTAGTCAGCTGACGCTTGCAGCTGTGTTTGGAACATCAATATGAGCCTTGTTCAGCGCCCCCCCCCTTCCTCTAAAACTCTCCCTCCCTTGCTAGCTCACTCGGCATCCCCTCTCTCACCCCTCCTCCTCCACTCCCCATCACGCTGTTTCCTTTTTTTCCAGCTCTGATTTATGAAAGTAGGGCATGTGCCCATAACTGCTGCATCAAGGCACATGGCTGAGCCTCCAGAGGCACTAAGGCTCTGTTTACATCAGCCCAGACAACTGCACCGCATTGCACAATCGCCACAGGCGAGCTCTGTTATATAAAGTGTTGGGCCACGTTGGCTCCATTGTATTTGTTGTTCTGGTTTACCCTTTTTCCACCTGCGATTTCTCCACCGCACAAATCTGCCTTCTGATCTTTAAGCGACGAACTTAATGAACCCTTCAGCCAAGGACTAAATGTGTCAGTCAAGCACCCTTAAGCGTCAAATGTGGAAAATTAGTCATGCATATTTGGATCAGTTGGCCAGGGAGCAGTTCCAGGAACCTGAATAGCTGTTTTGCTGTTTCTAGCTGTTTAACTCACTCTTCCACAGGATTTTTGTGGGACTTTTTTTTTTTTCAGAGGTTTATTGTTGAGAAGGACTGGAGCACAGGGATAATATGACAAAGAGAGCAAGAAACACTGTGATTTCAGTTGCTAATGTGAGTTTGAGAGCATGCATGTTTGTTTGGGGAGGACAATTAGTCTCAAATGAGGCACAGAGGCATTTCAGGATCAGTTTCCATGACAACAAATCAGACTGCTCAGCCAGTTTCTTCTTAATGAGCATGAACAAAAGCATTTCAGCCAGAAGCCTGCAACAAATACTGATATGACAGTGAAACTGCATAATCATGCCCTGAGCATGAGGACGGAGTCCGATGCTTTAAGGTCAGATCGGGATGATTCATGTGTGTGAACAAGCAGGTCAGAGGAGTAGATGGATAGTAAAAACATACCGTCATCCTTTGGTATTAATCATCTGACACACAGATGGAGATTAATGGGTGTAACCCGTCTTTGAAACAATTTAATGGAGGCTGAAAAACACGACCAGCTGTTGCTATCACAAACCATTCATATCATTTACTGAAGTGTTTTTGTTGTTGTTGCTGTTTGCTAAACCAGTGCTGACCAGACTGTATAGTAAAGATGGACTTGGCCACAGTGATGTCAGTCATTGGTTTGTGAAGCTTTGGTTGCCAGCAGATTGCCCTGGTCACCTGTAGTTTACATGGACTGTGCCAAATTGTTTGCAGAGACACTAACTACTAGACAAGCGGTAGTGAAAGTGACTAAAGTGCAGCACAAACCCAGAAAGAGACTGATTGTCTTCAAAGTTGCGCCTTTTGAAACATTGCAGTGCTGAGGCACAACTTTTACTTTGAAAGTTTCTTTTTACCACTCAGCTAGGATTTAGCAAGTGTTTACAGACAAGTCTGCATCTTCTGTGCCACCTACAGGTGACCGCAGCAAGCTTCTAGCAACCAAAGCAATCTTGACAACCAATTTCACCTGGTAACAACTAACAACCACTCACCAACCAGTCAGGGAATGTGAAATAGCCTCTATAGCTGCTGATAAGTGCTAAATAGCATAAAAATTTACTAACCTAAACTGGGCACAGCCTTCTTGTAGAGCCAGTTAGTACAATTAAACACACAGCATGCCATGTTATCTGTCAGGTAACTGCATTAAAAATGGTCCAAAGGGCACTAACACTACAAACACCATCAACAAGTCCAGTTCAGTGACTGAAATAGCAGCCAATAATCCAAACTTTAAACCTTCAGACACTGCAGGGGGTAAGTTCTTAAAAACAGTCAACCCGCCTGCAGCTTGATGGTGGTAATTAGCTATGAAGATCATGTTTTGTATCAGGTTGTAAACATGCTTGTTTCATTTTAAGTCTACAGGAACTCGCTTTTGGATCCAGCCTTGAGCGGCCACTGGAGGAACTGCAGCTTTTGGCACTTAAGTGTTGGGTTCATTTTCCCAAAGGTTGCCGCTTGGTGCTGACTCAACAACAGGCCTTTTACTGCAGCTCCACACCGGAGCCTCCTGGACTACAAGGATGCACAGTCATCACGACTTGTAGCTCAAGGTTTTGGTGCTGCAGTGTGTCTGCCTCCCTGTAAGTCACTGTAGGCCGGAGGCCATTTGTTTTGTCATATTAGAGGCAGGGTCTCACACAGGATTAAACTAAATAATTTCAAATTTATGTACATGAAAGGAATTATTGGAAATGCTCTGCTGCTGTTTGGCATGGAGCACCAACACTTTATGCTGTCGCCTTTGAGATGTGCCCAAGTGTTATTATTTTCTAGCAGAAAGGTGCAGAGTGAGAGCGAGATGAAAACCATGTTATTTTTCAGTCCATAGCTCTAACCTAAATAAATACTGTTTTTTTTTAACCCTCCGAGATATTTTTTCCCTTCATGCTTCCAGTCTTTGTTGCTCGCTGCTGTCTTTGTAGAAGTCCTCGTATCCTCTGCTCTCCCTCCACCCACTTCCCCTCCCGACGCCCACGCTCCTCTCCTCCGCTCTCATAACTCAGCTGTTACTTGGCAACGTGGTCCCAGCTGGACACCGGCATCAACCGCGTTGCTACGGCAACGCAACGCAACGCAACACGCACACGCATGCACGGTGAACATGTTGGTTTTTTTTAAAGAAGCCAGCACTACATGCACAATAAAACCCACATGTGTATTCAGCTCAGACTCTGTGCCACATCCATCAAAGAGGAGCAACGTCTCGATTAATCAAAGCGGAGGTGACCGCCAGTGTAATCCCTTATGCACCTGCAACATTTTTACATCTGTTTTTCATGGTAAAAATAGTGGAAAAAAAAAAGATCTGGAGGGATGTGATGGATTGCTGACTCTGTGCGGTATTCTTCTTTGGAGAATCTGGCCACATTAATTTACTGCTTAATATTTTCTGCTTTCGTCTTCTTTATTAATCACGTCCAGCGTCAACATACATTTAAAGCCAAGACACACTCACAGCCTGGAGTATATGGTTCTGGGAAACCAACCTCTTTTCCACGCTCTGGGTAACACTGCATCTGTCGTCATAGCAACCCGATCCATCATCTGCAGGGGGATCAATTGATTCATTATTGAGTGAGGCGCAGCCCCCTTCTCTGCTTCCAGTTCACGTCTACTTACTCTGCCTTCAAGCATCCATTATTGACGTCTAAGCCTGCCCACTCGCTGGGCTGAAGAACAGAGAGCTGTCAAGGCTCCCTCGCAGAAATATCATTCAGATTCCACATTTTCTCAGGAAAAAAAAAAGAGACTGTGTGTCTGTTGCCCGGCGTGAAACGGCGCAGGGTCGCGATGTGAGGCAGGTGGCAAAATGAAGTCTGTACAAGATGTTCTCTTTATTCTGCTGCCCAAATAAACCCAGATCAGATCACACTTTTCAAGCAGGATAAAGTCAGGTAGCTAACCTAAAACCATGCAGAGGGCATTTCCACAGGAGGTAGGAATTAAGAATGTAGTAAAAAGAGGAGGAGGGGAGAGAATTGTAGGGTGTGTGAGTCTTTGTTGTGCACAGAAGATAAATTAGCATCTGCTGAAGCTTGAAAAAAAAAAGATGAGATAAATGTAATGTGACACACATAGCCTGTTCAAAACACTGCTTTCTGGAGCAGGGCATTTATAGCTGCAGGGAAGACATGCTTTGATTCCAGCCTGTCCTGCACTGTGTGGCTGCACACCTAAGTGGAGCCTGGAGGTACTGGGATGGGTGGGGAGAGCTGTTCCTAGGAAGAAAGGTTGGGGGACAAGGGGGGGAATGGAAGACAAATGTATGTTATAGGAAAATCTGTGCTAAATGGATGATGTCAGCTGCAGCACTTTGACATTTTAATGTCATCTCTCAGGGAATTACATCATTAGCTCTCTTTCCTGGCCTGGCTCAATGCTGGGAAACCTCCTAATGGATGTCAACAAGCCATCCCTCTGGAAGAATGGAGCAGCAGGGGTCGGGAGGGTAGACAGGGTACGGATGGTGAGGTGGTGGTGGTGGAAGGGGGAGCCTTCGCTAAACTTTTCACTGTGGCTACAGCCACACTAACATGTTTTCATGAGAGAGGCCTCTCACTGAGTATCATCTGGACTAAAAGCCTTCCGTGCATTTCCCGATGCAAGATTAACTCAATCCCTGTTACCGTCCTTATCAGGCAAAGTGCAATCATGTGCAAGCTCCACTTTCCACCACCCTTCCATCTGACCCCAAATGACCCGGCGTGTAAGTGGAGTTGTTTGTTAATTATTTCATGCATTTATAATTACAGGAGCACATTGAGCTGGCAGCTGGCAAGTCTCCACAACGACTTTGCTCCTTTCAATTTGAAAAGCTGTCAGCTTTGCCTCTGCAGCCACCCCGAGATCAGATGCTGTATCCAGTAATTGATTCATTAATCATCTACAAGTCCATTAAATTCAAATCAAGTCCAGGAATGTGGGCTTTCTGCATGAAACAAAACAGTAAAGAGCTCATCTGTCCGATGGGCATCCTAGTTTGTGGAAAAATTTATGGGGAGAAACACCTTAAATGAAATAAGGATACCCCCCCCACCCCACCCCTAGAAAACAAGCCTTTTATATGTTAATGAAACTAGGTTTGGAAACTAACAAGTTGCTAATATTCGGGGCATCTGTACCAAATCCTCACAGTAGCTGCCAAACAAAGAAGAAGGGAAAACAAGGTTTTGGCTAAAATGGGTCAAATGAGGATATCCATGTACGCATTTGGTATTGTGCTCTACATGACATGGTGCAAAAGTAAATGAACACTTTTGTTTGGTGGAGAGGAACAAAATCTGAGAAGTTAGTTAAGAGGTGAAAAGTAAGTGAACCGTGAACCGCGAGGCACGGGGTTGAAAAATGGGAAAGAGCGGCGTGGTTCCCCAGCTTAGGTTCCCCAAGCTTAGGTTCACCGAATAATTCTGAGGCTGACCGGGAAATAAATCATATTTTCCAGATGGGCACAGACAGAGCTTCAGTGGCACTGTGGGAATGAAATGTTAGGTGGCTGTATTCTCCACAGCATCCTTTTGAGGACTTTCATTTGAGAGTCAAAGCCATGATTATCTCACTGACTATGAGCCTGTAATCTCCCTCCTCAGTTCATTGAGAAAAGCAGATTGGATTTGACAAATCCAAGGCCCCAGATGACAAGTAAGTCAGGAATTTGCTGTGATAAGTACAACTCACTTTATGGTGCTGCTCCTCCATGGACTGGAACTGGGGGGAAATATCTATTTTATTGTTTCACTTTCCCTTCCGTTTAAATGTGAGTTGACATCAAAGCGTGACGTAGAAGGACCCACAACTGGCCAGACATATTTGGCATCCTGTAGGGCCGAACATTAGAATTGAATGGAAAGTGCCATATACTGCAGTTTCCGGAATGGCCACTGGAGGCTTGTGACAAAAGTGAGTCATTTCCCATAGACTCCCATGTTAAAAAGCCCAACTTTAGAGTAGAAATAAACATGTTTACAACCTAGTAAAAAACATGTTTTTGACCCTACCCATTCATAATTAACATATTAATTATTCCTGACCAAACTCCACCCTCTCATCCAGACGTGGTTATTTCTGGTACCAGAAAACAACATGGCAGCTAAATGCTAAGGCCGCGGCTTCAAAACGGTGCTTTACAAACCAACGTGTCATGTCGTATCGGCTCTTTTACACTCTGTGAGCAAAACATTATGGATTATACCTTTGTAGCTTCTACAAAATGAAACCAATTCTTTTCCTCATGTAAAGTTAATAAGTTACTGTACTGCCACCTCTAAGCATGAACGCTTCCACACACAGTGGTTACATAAATGACAAAAAATGTAAACTAGTTGTGCATGCACAGCCTGTCATAAAAATAGTGTGCATGAATGAATAACATCAAATGAGTGGGGCAGATAAGCTACCCCCTTATGTGCTTGCTTCAGATTCAGATTTAGCTTTGCGTAGGGAATTGATGAGACACAGAGCTCAAAGCCAAAGTCTTCAAAGGCCGTAGTTACACAAGATGCAAGGCGTCAAACCCACTTTGTAGTTCTCGGGTGAACGAGTGGGTTGTAGCTGCAGAGCTGCACAGGGTGATACAGCAACAGAACTGTGTGAGCCCAAGAAAAGATGATAACATACAAAAGTTACACCAAGGTTACATCGTGTGTAAAGGAGAGCAGAAGTGACTTTTTTTTTTCTTTTTTGGTTATTGTAGTTGGAGTTGCTCTATCATCTTTCAAGGTTGAGGTCTCTTTTATTGTTGCCACAGAACATGGCAGGTGTGGGAGAGACAGGGGAGAGGGAATGCTAGGGGAGAGCGAGGGAAGAATGATAAGGAGAGAAATAAAGAGTGTAAGAGAGGCTCCTTGTGGAAGTTTTTTTTTTTTTTGTAAATTACAATTGTGTTCATGCAGAGAGTTAGATCAATACTGCTCTCATGTATGAGAGCCATTTAAGATGCTATAGCCACTGGCTTATGCTACTAGGGAAAACAGTGGTTGGAGACCAAAATGATTGCCACCATGTGCAATGAACTTGCAATCTCTTTGTCTTTGAAATGGCTGCTTTGAAGATGGAGACCGGGTCTGCGGCTACTCAGTCAGCTGTCGTCTTCAAAGTAACTTTGGTGCATCAAGATGGTGACAAAATCCCAATGAGGCGGAGTCAGACTTCTGCCAGTTTGTAATGGAATGGGGTCAAGTCGGCATTTACATGCAGTGTTTTAATTGTGATTGTCAGAAATTCCAAATCTGTTGCTGTCTGCATACACAGGAATTCACATTAACTACTTACATTCAGAGTCCAGCTAGAAGCTCATAGATCTGAAACAAAAATTCCTTAATAAATAGTGGCATAGTCGCTGGAGTGCAGCGATTTAACTGCAGAATGGCACAGGCACTTGGCAGCCTTGTTTTTATATAGGAATATAACCAGAATACAACCAGTTGGCAAACACTTGAATCACATCGCAGAGAAGTTGCGCTCATTGGCCCAGACTGGCTCAGATTGACTGCAAAATGTCAGCAATCTGTCTACATTTATAAATTAGAAGGCAATTATTTGCAAACCTGTCTGAGCTTGATTGCACTCAGTCCGAGTCACACCGCAACTGTTTGGAGACAAGTTGCTTACTACCAGGTAATCTGTGCAATCACCTTGCAATCGAAAGTGGTCACCCAGAGGAGGCTGAGCGTGCCACACTCTCAACCTCTGAGTGACCAATTGGTTGCACTATCTACTTGCAACCAGTCACCAAAAGCAATGCAATTACTGGGCAACCACTGATTTTTCGTAATCAAAAGTAGGTTGCTTCCTATTTTTACTGCAGTATGACTGCACCATTAGCTTAACATAAAGACCAGAAACAGCAAGCCAAGGTAGAGAACTCCACCTACCAGCTGGAGTTAGAGGTTTGTGGTCAAATTAAGGGGAAATTAGATTTAGAAGGAATCTGCCTTTGACACACAACAGAAATAGAAATAGTCCAGTATACAACCCCCATAAAAATGATCATTTCTCATTCTTACACTTCTATAAATAAGGTGTGATGGGTATAGCTAGCATGCAGGTTTTGTGAAAAACGTGTACGCAAACAGTGTCAGTACCTGCATTGCTAGCTTACAGCAAACACCTGTAGAGTTGGTGCTACTTGGCTGTTTAGACATAAACATGAATAATTCAAGGTTAAAAAAACCCCACAGCAACTGCCCTTAAGTCATTTTGCAGGTTATCACAGCTTATTTTTGGCTGTTGATCTGTTTGTGTAGCTGTTTTTAACAATGACACTATAGCTCAGTCTGTACCCCTCTGCAAAATGTGTCAGAAGTGCCATTTTTGTGCAGTTTCTTGTTATTGAATAAGAAATCTTGCAATCCTTCATGTTTTCCCACAAATTTCATGGTGCTCGTGCATATTTTTTTTGGACAGTCAGGCTACATGTTCCCCTGTTTCCAGTCTTTGTGCTGACTGTAGTTTGAAATGAGAAATGTTTCACTTCCCTTGACTAAAAACTCTTTTTTGTTTGTTTGTTTGTTTTAGCCTAAGTAATTCCAAAGAAAGTCAACTGGTGACCAGTTTTCAATCATTGCTTTTTGTGAGAAATTCCTACCAGCTGCAACAATACTCCTACATTATTATTAACGTTGCATCATTAATGGCAGTCTGCAGCAGCAAACTGTTTGTCTTGCTCAAAGTGAGAGAGCAGAGCGGAAGTAGAGGATTGCCACATTCTTGCGGAGGCCCCATATTCCCCAGAGCACCACAACCGCATTGTTGTTGTAGCTCTTACAGTTCCTCCTCTGCTTCCCCCACCCATCTGCCTCCCCTTCTTCCAGCCCCCAGCTTCCTGTGCAACAGAATGGCCGCTCACAACCCCCCCCCCCCCGAGCTCGGTCAAGCTCCATCTCCTTCTACCCCGCCGCTCCAAATACATTATTTACAGTGTCCTCCCCTCCCTTCAGCTCAGCGCCGAAGAATCAGGGCAGAGGGAAATAACACCACTGTATAACCCCCCACCACCAACATACACACACACACACACAAAACCCCACCCTCACCACCACCTCCCCACCTGCTCACTCTTTTCTCACTCTGCGGGATGAAAATACAGTGCGGGCTCAGGCTGCGACAATGGGAAACTCTGTGAGGCCCCGGCCCTCCCATTAATCCCCTCTGACGTGCCTCCCGAGGGCAAGGATTTGCTACAAGTCAATGCAGGAGACTTACAGTATGCAAAACAAGCCTGTCTGACTCTCATGCTGTTCAAAGCCTCTGCATTGCACTGCTTGTGAGACAGGATGGCAGATCAGAGAGAGGGAGAAGAAGAAGAAGAAAAAGAAGAAGAAGAAAAAAAAGTAGCTGTCTGCCTAGTTAACCCTTTCTTCACCCTCTTGTTCAGTGTATGTGTCACTTCCCCCATGCAGTTTCACTGCATGCCTAGATTGCACGGGTAAGGCTGATGACAGGATGAGAACTGATGCTGAGTGACACATTGTTTGATATTATCCTCTTTTGTTCCACTTCATCACAAATTCAGCCCTTATAATCCAGACCAAAATATGAAAAACGCTCATCGTAAACAGGAATTCACAGGTCATGTGATGCAGTTCTCTCAGGCACTAGCCATGCTATTGAATCTCAGCCTTATCAGAGATTTAGTGATCAGGAGATAGATGGAGGCTGGAGGCAGGGGTGGGGGCTGACATTAGCAGAGAGGCAGTCGACATGGTTGAGTGGTTTGTGGGGTGGTGGTGGGGGGGGGACCCACACCCTTTGGCTCCCACTCACGGGGAATGTAAACAACAGAGCTCAATAGACAGGCCTACACATGGAGGACAAAACCTGCCTGGCAGCAGCAGCAGCAGCACAAGTTCAATTACTAGCAGCAGAGTAATGGAAAAACAGATGACAGCAAGGCATTACCCCACAGAGGAAGAGAAATCTGCCAGGATTTGTAGCCTGCTTTAGATTCACGTGATTGGTTCCACTGTTGCCTCCCCATCCCACCCTGCTTTTTTTTTTTTTCCACCCATCGTCAGACCCTTTGAGATGGAAAAATGGGTCATCTGTGTGGAAGTTAATACTCTGAGCACAGACAGTGCTGCTTTATTTTTAGGACGTGCCTTGGAAATTTTTTCTTCGTCTTCTTTTCCCTGACTGGTGACTGACAGAGACGAAAAAAGGCGGCGTGTTATTAATATACCATGTTGCCGCTGTGCACACAAAGTGAGGACAGCAGTCTTTATAATAGCTGGGACCTGTCTCATATTTTTTCGCCACCAGCTTCAGGCCCTGGCACCACAGCCGTGACATCAGCAGACAGTAGGACCGTGAAACATCATCAGGCAGCAGGGGAAAAACTCCAGGCCTCTGCGGACGCCTCCACCAACCAAACAGTCGCTGATCAGCAAGCTCCAGGCAGGCAAATACCTCCCTCACTGCTCAGACGCAACACTCAGAGGATCTCAAATGCAGACCAGTTCAACCGAGAGTCTACGTGAAGCTGCCATAGCAACCACACACAACTGAGTTATTTCTGGCTGCCTTAAAATCCCAAACCCAGCTGCTCCTACATAACCAGACATATCCACCGGTCAGATGGCACTTGGTACACAGAAGCAGTAATCAAGCCTTGACATTCAAACTCACACACTCCAATAACACAGCAAAGGTCATTAGAGATGTGGATAATTTGTTGACAGGATTTCCACTAATGAGTTGCGGAGTTCAGATTATTATAGTGATTATAATATTCCCAATTCAACACTTCAGCAAATTACAATGGCAGTCAGGCTGCTTTGAGCACTCTCCATTGCCATGATCATGGGGTTATTTTCTCTACCTGCAGTGAAGCTGTGTTTACGTGTCATTGTGTACACATTAATTTCTTTTAAAAAGAAAGATTTTTAAAACTCACTCGTCTGAGCACACAGTATCTGTGATGCAGGGACAGCCATTGCTATTGCTGTCAACTGGAACTGTTGTGCTCTCAGCTCTGTCCATTCAGTTGTCCTCAAACTGCGAATCTGTCTGCAGCTCAGTGGAAGGCCACAGAGGTGTGGAAATACTGCCTGGAGCAACAGTGCCCCCTACTGCAAAACAACAGGGAGTTTCTTCCATTTTTCTTCTCCTTCCCCCTGCTGGCTTCATCAGATACAAAGAGCTGACTCATAACCCATTCATTCAGACTGAAATAGAGCAGCAAGGCAATTAAAAGAATGATGTTATATTAGAAGTATTACAGCAGGCACTCCATTCATTAGATTATTATTCCGCTCGGTAGTGTGGTTACTGAGCATGCTTTGAAACTGGATTTGCTGTGTCATCCTTAAACCGTGCCTGTCCTCGTGTCAAGGCCCGTTTCACTGGGTTCATTTTATGCTGGCGTGCTTTCAGAGTAGGCAGGGCCAATCTGGTATCCTTCGAGTGACCCCCTGAGCTCCATCCAGTCTGCAGGGGACAGAGTACAAGGCCAGCAGTGGAGTGTTTATTTACAGGAGAAACAGGCCAGCGCTACACTCTGTGGAGAGGTCTGAACCTGTTCCTAGCCCCGATCTGCCAGCAGCAGACCACAGCTTTCAGTTTGACCTCCAACACAGTCTGTTATTTTTCCTTCCCTGCCTCCCCAAAGGATAGATTTAACAACGAGTCACTTCTTCTGCACACATACCTAGTGCCCCCGACAGGCCTCTCCATTTCCACCAAATGGCAAAATACCAGGAGTGCTGGAGAAAAGACTGCAGAGTGAGCACATGAGTTCATGGAAAATGGAACACTGTCTACCATTTAGTCTGTGCTCGACATTTCTGGGCCACTGCTCATTTTTCATTCCTAATGTTGAAAAACTATTTTCCCCCTACTCGTTTCCTGGCAAAACTCAGGGCCTGGGCTACTCTGGCCAAAGCCCTTATAAAAAAAATTTAAAAAAAGAAAAAACAGCTGCAGGCAGGGATAAAAATAATTACATCTCTATCTGTCTTCCAAGAGACACACATCCAAGCAGACCCACTCCCTTCCTCTACGAGCTGCTCCACTTTTGCTCTCCTGCACACACAATAAAGCCATTCACAATAATGACATTGTTGAGCTCAGTGGACTCACACAAGCTCAGGTTTCAGTGTGCTGGCTGGAAACAGAAATAGTCTCATGCCAATTTAACCTTGTTTCAGCAGCGTCTGTGTTTTATTACCAATATCACAGATTCACAGGTCTTTGTTTTGCACTCTATATGGGTGGGCTCCACTGCGGTGCCTTGTATTACTCCTCCCCATGCTAATTATGATATGAATATTTACTCATCCTTGATTGACACACACCCTTTATTCAGCTAAAAAAAAAAAAAAAAAACTCCAGATTTCCAAAGTGAAAGTGCCCTTACCCCACATTTCAAAACTGTAAATGCTTCAGGTTTTCCTGTGCATTGCTACTGCCATCTACTGGCAAGTGGACAATCAAAAAGTCAACACGTGTTTTAATGTTTTATTGTAGGAT
>JAMQGT020000493.1:0-35000 GCA_024447675.2 Pterophyllum scalare | reverse complement strand
ATTTTAAGGACATTACATCAAAGTTGGATCAGCCTGTAGTGTGTTTTTCCACTTTAATTTTGTGTGTGACTCCAAATCCAGGCCTCCATTGGTTAATAAATTTGATTTCCATTGATGATTTTTGTGTGATTTTGTTGTCAGCACATTCAGCTTTGTACAGAACAAAGTATTCAATGAGAATATTTCATTCATTCAGATCTAGGATGTGTTATTTGAGTGTTCCTTTATTTTTTTGAGCAGTGCCTATATATATATATGAATAAAGGAGGTTCTCATGCTTGCTTGTTTGCTGATGAGAAATTAATCAAGTGCATCTGACTAGCAACATCTGGCTGTTACTCTCTTAATTCCTATGGAAGCAGAAAGGGTGTACTTAGTGTTTCACACACTGTGGGGGGAATAAAAAACATACTTTTCCTTCTGAAAATGAGTGAATATATAATAGACATATGAGTAAAAGGCTTCACCAAAGTTACTTTCCACCACTGATGGCAAGAGACACACCGAGTACTTCACAAACTATGGCATTTATTTCAAACAGAGGCTTCTGCTTTGCTTACATTTTTACAATAAATTACACAATGACCATCATCAGATGAGCCTAATAAATACTATTGAGCATTTTTCAATAAGCTCCATTACTTTCTGTTGATCTATGACGCAGACTGTTTTTCCCATATACAGGTTCATACAGCTTTAGCTTCAGGCCATGTACAGGTTTGGAAAATAGTTCAGCCACATCCAAAACCACCATTCTTCTCTCACAAGCACAAGCTATATAGAAAAAAACAAAAAGACAAAAAAAAAGAGACTGGATAAAAACTAAAGCAAACATGAAACTGGATAAAGAATTGAAACGGATGAAAGAGGGAGAACAGGAAAAACATAAGTGAACTCAAATAAAGCGAGAAAACGAAGAGAGAGGACAAACGGGGAGAACGAACATGCTGTAACCCTCAGTTATTTACACTCAAACTACAGTTAAAACCATAAAACTGTCTGTACAGAAAAGTACATGTTATTAACAGTGCAAGATATTAAATAGCTCGACTCAAAACACTTCTCAATATACAAATGTATAACAAAAGCATACAATTACATACAAGTGCTGAACAAAATGTAACTTCCGGTTATCATACAGTTGGGGGGGGCGTCTATACAAAGGAAACACTGGAGATGTCTACAGAAATGTATACACGTAAATCACCTTATGATATAAATGCACATTTACAATATCTCTACCTTTATTCTGGTCATAGTAAGAGAAACAGAGCCAACCTTTTTTTTTTTTTTTTTTGGTAGGGGTGAGTGAGTGAAGAGAGCAGGCATGTCATTTTTTTTGATCAGAATGAGATGCCAGTAAAGTGTGCGTTTTTTCGATGAAGTTAAAAATATACTTAGTTAAATAACTTCATGTAGTTGGAAACAACTGAACGTGTGGGCTTCAGCTTTGTGTGTGTGTGTTTTTCTGAGTATATGCCGTAAATGTCACCTGTGGCCGCCTATCAGACTCCATCCAGTCTGCAGATGTGCATCGTCTAATCTTCAGTGACGTCGATGGGACTGAGGGGGTTCAAATGGAGGATGGACACATAATGAAATAAAGCAGATGGGCTTTTAAAAAGAGGCTGATGAACTGATTTAATGTATCCATTGCATTCACCACCTCCATCATTGCACATTTTATACTGCTCAACTCAACAGTAAGCTGTGGATGAGTATTCAGTAGTAGATTTGCAGGTGATCCAGCACAGGAGCTCTGCTTTTGCGGTTACCTTAATAATCTTAATGCGCTGATAACATCCGCCATTATCTGTCAGACTTAGCCCTTCACTGCCTGCTCCCTCATACAGCGTTCTTCAGTCTTTTATATGGGACACACTGTTCCAGCTAACCCTCTGATCTGAGAAGAGCATCAGGAAAAGAAAGTGCTGTCCTTTCTCAAAAGTGCCCCGCGGAGAAGAACAAAAAGGCACTACAGTATCATTCCTTATGATCCACTGAGGCCATCAGCGGACAGACGATGGTTCTGAAACCTTATCCATCACCACCTACTTGATTCAGAGTGTGTACAGGAGCATGCGCCTGTACGGGGGAAGGGCATCCTCATCCACTTGAAGGCCCCCTCTTTCTTTTCTTTCTTTCTTTTTTTTTAAAAAAAAAAGAGACATAGCAAAGTTACCTTTCCTACGCCTTTAATGCCAGTGTGGCAGCGTTCCTCCAGATTCCCCACAATAACACAGCGAGCGTGGGCTGCACCAGGTTGGGCTACGATGGCTGAGGGGTCTTCAGTGGAAATCATCCCTTTGCAAAACAACTTTATCAAATGGAAACAATTATTGCTTGCAAAAACAATTCTTGTAAAGGTTCAATTAAGTAGAGCGCAAAAGATAATTCTGCGTGTGTGTGTGTGTGTGTGTGTGTGATATATATATATATATATATATATATATATATATATATATATATATATATATATATATATGTATATTTATATATATATATGTATATTTATATATGTATATATATATATATATATATATATATATATATATGTGTATATATATGTAATTTTTGGGGGACAATTTCATAATTTCATCCCCCCTTACACAATCTTTATAAAAGTGCACTTAAGTGCCATTAGCTTGCCAAGGAAACAGTTGTCAGTAAAAAATAGTGCTTGTTTCTTGTGTTTTGTTTTTCTTTTTTATTGTCTCTGGTACTGGTTTTTGTGCCCCGTAGTTACAGTATGTGGGTTGACTTTTCCATCCTGTTGAAAGGGAATTGGGGTGCTGTCCCCAGGGTGCTGGTTAAGTGCTTCGTGCGGTGGCTCTTTGCTGGCTCCTCCCTGTCACCTGCACTCCACTGATACCCCAGAGTTCTGAGATGAGGAGGAGTGAGGATGATACCGGAGGGTCTGCCAGCGTCAGCATGACTGCTGCGGTGAGGGAGCTCGAGGACGGTGACGATGATGACGATGAGGACGAAGAGGATGCGGCCACTGTGCCTGCAGAGCAGAAGCAGTGATTGGTTGTGGTCAGTGTTGAGGTAAATTTTTTTTTTTTTTTTTTTAAAGACGTGACAGCGACTTCCTGTTTTGCTCCTTTGCTAGTTTTAATGGGGAACCAGATTTATTAAATTACTTTTTGGAAACTGGCTCAGCTGCCATCATTATTCCTGGCGATGAGCGTGAAGGGTTGACTCACTTTCCCGTTCCTTCTTCTTCATGCGTTTCCGTCGTCTGTCAATAGAGGCAACCTCAGACTTGAGGGAGAGGTAGTGATTCCTGATGTCCTGAAGTTTCTCCTGAAGAAACGAGATCCTCTCCAGGCTGGTCATCTTCTCCAGATCAGCTGAGAGGAACCAGAATAAAGGATCAATTCACTAATTTCAGAAAGTACTGAAGAGCTGACAAACTAAAACAAGAAAGCACCTGATTGAAATGGGTTGGATACTCACACATCTGGAAACTCCATTTGTACACACGCGGCGATCTTCCGTGGTTATCTCGGTGCTGGGCGTGGTCTGCATCACCCTGTTTGTGGTATTTATGGCTCGAAGGGGGAGATCGTCCGTGACATTTGGGCGAAGTGGCAGCCTTCAGCTCCGATGGGTTGTTCTTAGAGGCAGTTGATTTGGCAGTGCCCTCAACAACAGACTGGTCCTCACTATCACTACTGTTGGCTGAAGAAAAGAAAGAGAAAATGCACTGAACAGGAAACACCTCATTTCCTCTCCTACCTGGAATCTGTTATGATACCAGCAAATGGGTTAAGAAACGAAACAGAAACACGTAAAAGCTCTGCTGGCATTGAAAAGGAGAACGTTAGCCGGTGTCATCAGTTCCATCGACAGCTGTTCTTACCCGTTTTCCTATTCTTTTTGGGAGGCACACCTAGGCTCTTGCGGTTTGGCTTGTGTTTCTTGAGGCTCCACCAGTCTGTGATTCTTTCTGTCGCTTCTGACTCGCAGACGCTACAAAGAAATAGCAAGAAGATGGTGAGGGAACAGGCAGACTGTGAAATGAGTTGTCAGCCTTTTCTGTTTCTTCGGTATTCCATCCTGAAGAAAAATAATGAATTCTGTCACTGAAAAATAAACCTGTTAAAGTAGATTTGCGGCTGCTCGTACCTTTGGACTTCTGCTCACTCTCTTGTTGACTGCTGCTGCTCAGCTCGAGGCTGCAGCTGCTGCTGCTGTTGCACGAGGCTGACAGTCAAACACCTTTGATGGGGAACTCCCCCCTTCGTCCTGAGGGAGCTCTTGCAGCTCCCCTCCAAGACTCTCCACCTCCACTGTGCTGCTGTCTGTCTCGCTGCGCCCGCCTGTCACTTCCTCCTGTATGGGTCCTGGGGGAAGGTGTCAGAAACCGGCTCTGAAGGCAAGGTGGGGGGTATAGATGGTGGCAGCGAGGAAGGCTGTGCTTGACCAGGCTCTTCAACAGCGCTGCCTCCTCCTCCTGAGGGGAGCTCTGGCGTTGTCGGTGGCGTATTGAGTACAGAATTGCTCCCGCTGCTTGGGAACTCTTGGAGCTTCTCGGTCTCCATCTGCTCTAGCGAGATGTCGTCTTCGGGTCTCGCGTCCTGTTCGGCACTCGGCTCCTCCATACACGAGGACACTGGTGGAGGAGGAGAGTTGGCAGCTTCTGTGTCCGAGTCAGAGAACAACTCTTTGAGAGTTTTCTTTGGCCACTGGGCCTGGATGCTGGACCACACATCTTTTTGTCCTTTAGGGCGAACGGCTGCCCTTTCCTCTGCATTCCCAGAAACTTTGGCTCTCTTTTCAGGAATCTCCCAGAAGCCTGCTTGTCTGCCGGTTTTGGTCTTCTCCTTCATTCCATTGTACTTCTTGGTAGGCGACCCCTTGGTTTTCGGTCGGCTTCGCTCACTTTCCTCAGTCTGGGCCTCAGCCAGAGCTGCGCCCTCGTCGTCTGAACTGCTGCTAGATGAGGCCCCCTTCTCCTCTTCAGGAGCGGCTGCTCTCTCCTCCACCTTCCTAGGAGAGCCTCCAGCTGGCCAATCAGCACTCCTAGTGTTCCGTGTCTTAGCTTTGGATTGACCTTTCGGGGTCCTCTCTGCTGCACTGTCAGCTTTCCTCTTTCTGGTGCTCGCCTCTCCTTCCAACTCCGGTTGGCTTCTGCGCTTTCCAGCATCTGTGTTCTCCACACTGACAGCATCCTGGTTCTTTCCTGTGACTGGACAAGGTCTGGATCCTTCAGACGGGGCTCCGCTCTCCCAGTGCTCTGATATTTGCAGTGGCTCTGGTTGGACTTTTGTAAGGTGGCATCCTGGCTCATCCTCTTCATTATGCTCTCCCTCCTCATCCTCATGCTCGCTTTCATCTGTGGACACCTCAGAGGCTGAGGCAAACAGAGCAGAGCTACATTAGCTTTGGCAGGACATAAACAGACACGATAACACACATCAGTGAGTGAAACTGTCCTAATCTGCTGTGTGCATGAGGACTACAGGCTAATGAGTGTTGCTACCTTGCAGGCCATTGAGGATAGAAGTAATTTCTATAGACTTGACTGGAGACTGCTGAGTCCCTTTGTCCTCACCCTCGTCCATCTTGGAAAAAACATCCTGGCTCAGGCCACATTTGGAGCGCGGGACGCGGTTAGTGTTGGACGAAGGGCCGAGGACTTCTCTGTCATCGAGCCTCTCCAACCTGTCCCTCTCAGTTTTGTTCTGTCAGAAGTCAACATAAGTCAGTCTCTCACTCCACGACATCAAACCAGCTTTAAAGTTGATAAGTGACCAGCTCTCCAAAGTCGTACCTTTATTTTTTTGCGGTGTTTTATTTTTGGCACATTCTTATTGGCGGGTCGCACAATCTTGTCTGCTTTGATCCACTCATCATATCTATATAAAAAATAAATAAATAAATAAATAAATAAAAAAATCAAGTACAGAGACGGGGAAAGAGTTTCATCATTTAGGACTTTGAAAGGAGCTGTGAAATATTCTCTCACACCACCCACCACACAGACGCTTCTACTGTCTGACCCCAACATATTGCTGTGACACAGTAAGCCTCAACAGCAAGAGAAGAAATCCCATCCCATGGTGTTATGTGGAAAAAAGACACAACCTTTTACGATGAAGAAAGAAACAAGATTTAACACCGACCACCACACAAATCATATTCAGTAGATTTCACACAATACCGAGGAAGTGGGTCATATGAGGAGGGGGGGATGGAAAGTTTCACAACATCACACACAACAGACAATGCAGAGAACATCCCACTGTCTTTTATAGAGTGCTAGAGGACCACACAACAACATTGAGACGATGAAATGCCGATTGCACTAGTTAACCTCTGTGTCATGGTACCCTAACACTCTACTCAACACTGCGTTAACCCTGACCCGCTGGGGAGGGGGAGAGGGTTGAGAGGTAGAGGTGAGTGTAGCAGCACTTAGGTTGGCCATTCAGAGATCCAAAGGTTAGCTCACATTCAGATGTCACTTTGAAGGATTTTCTTTTTCTTTTTTTAAAGCCAAAAACCACTGATTGATTGTTAAAAGAGTTAAATTGGTTATAAATCAGCCTGTCTGTAGATCTGGTTGAGAGACAGACAGCTGGGGGACAGACAGACAGGGGATTTGGTCAAAACTGAGAGAGGAAGCTGAGGAGTGAATCCGCATCAACCCGATACTCAGTTCTGTTTCTGCCACTAGATGGCCCAGTGTTCTCCGTAATCAGAGCACTGACCATGGGACTGGATAAGATGAAGCAGAATTGTGAGAAAGGGCATGTTATCAGTTACTGCTGCGGGGACACCCGTGTAGGCGGTGATCCCATGAGTTAAGAGATGGGTTGGTTTTTTTTTTTGTTTTGTTTTGTTTTTTTAATTAGGGTGAAAATAGACGTTTAGGTGATTTCTCCCCAGGTCCTGTCTTACCTGACGTTCCAGCCACAGTAGTGCACCAGGTAGAGCACCTCTCCCCCCTCCACGTCTGCCTCTTTCACAGTGGCCTCGTACGTCTTCAGATTGCGGCCTCGCCCATACCTCACCTGCACCTTCATCCCCGGGGGGTAACACTCAAACTCCTCCCCTTCCTCCCCCTCCTGACTGCTGTCATCCCTGCAAGAAAAACAGTTCAGCACTTCCTGGCCCTAGGCTATAACACCACAAAGCCCCCACCCTCACCCACCCACCCAACTCACTGCCTGCTACTAACAAGCCTGTTTTTCTAATTTATTTGCTCCACCCTTGCCTTCTCTGTCCCATTACAACACTACACCTGGATCTGCACAGAGACATAAACTGCCTTAGCTCTAGTCCAATGTACAGCAAACTGCATCATTAATAGAAAGCCAGTCAAAGAACAGTACATGAAGTGTTTCAGCAAAAAAATAAATAAAATAAAATCATTCTTCATTCTTTCATAGTAAAAATTAATGATCATAAGAAATCACACTACTGTTACGCTGTCTAACCCTACACAAATACACACACTCGGGATTCTCATTCACACTCATACGCACACTATAAAGAAACAAAGCAGCCACGAGAAGGAGCTAGAGGGAAACAATCAGTAGATGTACGGGTGGTGCAGGAGTGTCAGTAAGTGTTTTAGGTGTGGGGGGGCCGCAGAGGCAGGTTAGCACGACAAAGCGCAACGTGGCAGGCAGCGTAGCAACTTAAAGCGAGGCTACAGCACTGAGTGGAAGCACGGCCGCGAGGTCCAATTTGGCCTGCTGCAACAAATAACATCTACAACACAGTACTCCTCACAGCCCCTCCCAAAGCTAACTCAACAGAGTGTGTGCGTTCTGCCGACGGCTGATTTCTAAGAGCCGAGTAATATTTAAAAACGCTGATTGAAAAGACACGGTTGTGGTGCAACAAGTAGACACCTTACAGAAAGTAATCTGCAGCTATGTAAATAATTTTCTTAAAAATGACAACCATTTATCGGTTCTGTATTGTAAAAGATTTCCTGATGGCATTTATAATAAATTGAATATTTTTAATCTTTAGCAATTTATGATGAGCAGTTTGCATTTTTTTAATGTTTCACAGGACAAATTATTAGCTAGATTAAGACTTTGAATTTCCTCAAAATACTGCAAGTACCATTCAGCGTCAGTGCTCATTATTATGAATAAAAGCGAAAATGTCAACAGTCCAAGTGAACTTTTCGATAGAGCAGTTGAGAACGCTTCATCACAAAGATAAACACCTCTTAGGCAAGAACTCGACAATAACTCACCAATCTCTGCTATTAATGCACTGTTCTCTCATTTAAACTCACAGTGAACTAGCTTTCAGTGGCTACACACCATCTCTGCCGATGCTGGAATGAAAATGCGACCCTCGCACAACACCGGTTTGATACAGATTACAGCCTGTAAACATCAAGCAGGTATGATATGATCAGAAAAGCTCAGATCAGATGAGCCTGTGGGCTGTCCACCAAGTGGATCTGTAAACTCTCACAACCCCTGAATAATCCGTGAGGAGCGCTGATCCTGACAAAGCCAAAGGATCAGGGAACCTTCTGACTGTCACAAAGGTCACAAATAGTCTTTATCAGCAGGTACCTTTGGCCACAGTTGATATAAACTACAGAGAGCAACAGCTTAGGTAGCTGATTGTCATCAGGTGCAGGAATTTTGCAGTCCTTCAGTCAGACACAGTCTCAGTAAACTAAGAAGGTGTTTTCTAGCACTCAGCAGTCCAAAAAACACAACTGTCACTCTGGAGGTTGGACAAACAGGTCTGAACTGGACAGACGGCACTAATCTAGACACTGCAGACAGGAAACAACAGGGGAAATTGCAACTGCTGAGACCAAACTGTACAAGGATTCATTTACCAACACTGAAGGCATCTGAAGCACTGTCTATTTTACTAGAGGGTTAATGCATCTGTGACAACATTCACACACGAAACATTTAATAAAGCTGAACACTGAAAGCCAAAAAAGATGAGAGAAAAAAAGACAGGAGGAGGGAGCACAGAGAGAGAGAGAAAGAGAGAGAAAGACAGGGATCAGGAAAGGGCAGAAATCAAGAAGAGCACAGCCATGTTGTGTCCACTGAGTGAGGGAGGCTCGCCATGGCCAGACAATCCCAGCGAGCAAGAAAGACAGAGAGAGAAAGCACAGCATGACATGCCAGGTGAAAAGTAGCAGTCATGCCTTGGTGCTCTAAGAGTATCTCTGCCAGCTGATGTCGACTAAGCAAGGAATAATAATAGCACAAATGGCAGTGGATAAGAGCATAGTTAGAGGAGAGAGAGAGGGAGAGCTCTCCTCTCTCTGGTTAGCAGGTAGAGTATATGGCGTATTAGTGCCATTAAGGTCAGAAGGATCACTGCTCCTCATCTGCTAATGGTGTTCTAGCATCATGCTGCAACCAAGGAGAGCATATACCTCAAGTCCCTTTGCATGGAAAACTTTATAAATTCTTAATTTTTGCAGATTGAATAGTTTTGCCATGCAGGAGCGCTGCTTGGAGCTCATGTTTGATGATGTCTTGGGGACCATCCCTTCAGTGCACCTACCCAGAGCTGTCTTTGCTCTCCTGCTCCTCATCATGCTCCTGCTTCATATCGTTGGCTCCGAGGCGAGCCGTCGACGAGCCCTCGTCCGCGTCGGCTTTGTGGGGACCATCTCTCTTCTTCTTCTTCTTCTTCTTCGTCATCGTCGTCGCCATCGTTTCCGCCGTCTTTTTGGTCGTCTGTTCCCTCAGTTATTGATGTTTCGGATTCCATTTTGCTCCGAGCCAAATCAGGTTTCTCGTCCTGTGAGAGAAGGATGCTTTATTATCAGAAATATGGCAGGTGTGGAGAAATTAATCTATAATAATTGTTCTGCCTGGATGGATATCCAACAGTAGACACTGTTGGGGAGAACGCACCTTGCAGACGACGGGCGGCGCACTGCAAGGTTCTCCGTCCACCTGGGCTTTCTGCTCTTCAGAGCCTGGTGATGTGGGAGCTGTTTTCCCTGCCTCGCCCTCAGACTTCACCTCCCCCTTGGTCCCCTGTTTCAAAGGGAGGTCCATTTTGAATGTGATGGCAGTGGAGGTGCAGTATTCCTCAAATCCATACAAGTACCTGCATGATGAGACATTCAACATGTCCAATAAGATTTCCAAAGTTTAATCTTTCTGCTCCTCTCCAAAGCGTGCGCACACCAACACACCTGCACTAGTCAAAGTTAATCACACAAAGATTAAAACTAAATTGATTCTTGAGGATTTTGCATTTTAAACGCTTTCGAGCTGCAAAGGCAGCATCTGCACGTACTTGCGGTAAGCGCATTTGACATTGTAGCCAGCAGCTGAGTTGAGCACAGGGATTCCCAAATCCTGATAGACTTGCTTCCAAACTGAGCCGCTTTCAATCTGCTCCGAGGGAGACAGATGAAGACAAATTCAGAGAGAGTCAACACAGAACAAAACAAGAACGACTGAAATCAGGCTACTCTGAGGGGAAGTGTCAGCCAAGTAGCACTCACATTGTCAAAACCTCCCAGTTTGTGCACCAGCCTGTAGAGCTTGAACAGGTTCAGGTTCCTGTAGCCCAGAACCGGCCGCTTGTTAATAGGAGTTCCTGAAATGGAGAAACAGAAGGCACAGGTCGATGTGGTAAGAAAAGCAGCAGTGCATGTGTGTCTGGTAGAGAAAATTATTAGTTTTAAAAAAAAAAACTGTTTTAAAAAGAAGCTAAATGAGAGGAAAATTATGCAGGATGCAGAACATTTTAATATATGGCAGTATAGAGTACTGAATGTCTTATACCAGTGCATTCATTTGTAACTATCATTATGGTGTCAATAGAGGTGGAGCCAATTTTAACCTTTTCTTTCACAGTTTAAGCCAATCGTATGTTTTTGTGTAAATTTTCATCTGAACAAACTAATAATTGCATCAGAGTGAAGACCATACAGTGTAAACGAATCAATGTAAAGCAACATGAGAAGGAAATAATCCAGTAAATTAATCTTAATAGGTCTACAGTCCTTTTGAGTAGTTCATTACTGGCCTTCAGTTCACTTTAATAGCAAAAAATGCAGATAAAGCAGCCTCACATGCAGAGACACTTGAGATAAAAAGTGTAAAGAAATACTTTTAGCTGCAAAAAATGTGTTATGCACGCGACAAAGGGTGCAATTAAAACTACACCAGTGATTGTGAGAGGGAAAAAAAAACAAAGAAAACAAAACACATCATAAATAGATGCACAACACAGAAACTGTATTATCTTATTTTGTGTTAAGCTCATTTTTAATCCTCCTCTAAAATGAAGAAAAATTCAAAATTTGTTGCACAAATAAAAAGAAACCTCAAAAAACATCAATCTCATAACCGCCTGCTCTCACCTCTGTCTTCCATGAACTTGTAGAGCTGCTGCAGAAAGTTCTCCCTCTCCTCTGGGAATGGTTCCACCTCCTCCTGTAGACAGGAGACAAGACAGTTGCTGAGCATCGTTTTTTTTTTTTTTTTTTAATATCTAGGAAGTTGAAGAAAAAAAGAGGATAAGTGCGCTCTGCTGCCTCTACCTCCTCCTCTTCACCACTTGCATCCTCCTCCTGCTCCTCCTCTTCATCGTCGTCATCCTCTTCGCTGCTGGAACTCTCCTCTTTCACTTCTGTCTTCCAGATGCCGGGCACGACCAGCTGCCTCTGGAACTCCAGGGCTGCGTCCAGCGCTGTCAAACACGCAGAAGAAGTGCATTAAACAAGCCTCACAAGGGCTACTTAGAGCTGTGCAACACGTGTACAGAAGCATCCTGCATACTTTTAATGTTTAAAAAACACACTTCTACCTTTAAAACATGTTCTAAATTATATCTAACAACAACAACAATAATAATAATAATAATAATAATAATAATAAATAATAATAATAATGATACACCTATCTAAAAGCTACAGTATAAAAAAGACCAGCAATCATGAAAACATGAAAATCTGTCAGTGTCTGCAGCTGAGCCATTCAGCCACATTGTCACAGGTGGGTTTAAGCAGCATCTAACCGCCTCGGCAGATGCTTGTTTTACGCTTTCGTAATGCGGAAAATATCACAGTTGTGAGTCAACCACTTGTGAACACCAAGATGGGGATAATACGAAGCTGTTTGCTATGTGGAATTACGAGAGAGTACGAGCTCTGCGGCAGGAAAAACGGGGGCACTTTTATAAAAAGCCTGGTGAGGACTTCAATTAAAAATAGACCGGAGAGTGACAGGAGCTCTCCACTGCTGCACTCTCCAGAACAAAAACAAAACTTCTCTAGTCGTCCTCGCTGCAGCCCACTTCGCGAGTGTTTTCTGCCAACTGTGTCAGCATACAGACCAGCCCACGGACATCCGATCAAAGGCAACTCACCTGGTTTGAGGCTTGCGTCAGCTCTTGGAGGGCAGCTGCTGTCGAGCTCGCGGACATCCTTCTGTAGCACTGTGTAACTGCAAAAAAAATACAACAACTCTGATTAGAAGGTGCACAGGAAGCGAGGAGAAGTAATGCAAAAAAAAAGAGAGAGAAAAGAAAAATCCAGGCTGAATTTTGTTTTCATTAAACAACAAAGTGCAAAGCAGCTCTGAGCTCTCCCCTACAGTCTCATTAATTGAACTTGCAGGAGGAAAAACTGCATTTGAAGTTGCTAACCTTGTAGGCCAGCACCATTCAAAACCTCCAAACCTGAGCAGTCACAGGCTGCTTTCTTACAGCATCCCTACAGCAGCTGGGCACAGTCAGTGTTGGCGATTTGGCAGATAGATGGATCAGTGGAGCCTGAAAGCTGAAAGCAGTCAGAGGCCTGGCTGGTGAGCAAGCGAGGCGATTTGCTGTGGTATCTGTAGGCAGCTGAGCAGATCCAATGACTAGATTTGTCATGGAGTGAAATTTTAAAGAAACAAGTATATACAGCTAAAAGACCTCACACTGAGAAAACAGCTTGGTTTCCTGACATTTTCTTTAGCTAATCACTATAAACACTGCACTGGGTATGACACCTGTCTGTAACTAACAGACACATGCAGTTTTTTTTATTATTATTATTATTCAATCCTGCAGCTATCTGCAGTTTTATTTAGCTGAAACCTACTCACACTGATTAAGCTGTCTTTTTGTGTGTAGGTTAAATAGCAGAGACAAGTGTGCAAGCTGGCCAAACAAGGAAAACAGAAAGAGCTTCTATTTCCACTGTTACTACAGCAACCAGATTTGACTAAATAAGAACAAACACTTCCTGAAAACTCCAATCTTACCCCTGAATGTGACCCTCCTTTCCCTCCAAATACATTTTCCAAAGCCATTGTTTTGGTTTTTTTGAAAGGCATTCTCAGTGCTTATTAGCAACAACATGGAACACACTGACCCCACCGCTGCGCGGGAGAGGTCACGTGCCTTATGGATGTGACCAGTCTTCAAAAAAACCCAAACAAAAGAAAAACAAATCACAAAGGGAGCAGAAAGTTAGAATAACTGGGTGTTAATAGCTGAGAAGAGGCCATCAGAAAAGATAAAAAGTAGAATAATAAACAGTGACAAGTGAAGTGTATGTAAAAGAATGGAAAAGCACTTGAAAGCAGTTCAAGCACAAAAGGAAAAGGAAACCATGCAACACTGTAGCAACCAAACATGCTTAAAATGTATATTTTTTTATCTGTCTCAGAAATACATGTTTATATAATTTTATTTCACACATATGAGAGCAAACGGAGGGGGGACACGAACTGAAAAATCTAACTACAATGATGTAGATTTTCTTGCTCCTTACACTGCTATTTCTTGCAATCTCACCTGGACGCACCGTACCAATTTCAGCGACTGGAATCAAATAGCTACAGAGCAGAAAGACAAAGTAGTCCACTGAGATTCCACTTGCAAAAAACTGCCCTACATCACAGGATGCCCTGGTCAGAGAGGAAATACTTCACAAGCGTACAACTTCCAGTTCTTCTCCGATTTATCATTCTTTATCTTATCCCTTTCATCAGCTCTACCCTTAGCCAAGTGATAAGACTTCCTGTGCTGCAAATTTGTCTTCAGCTGCAGATTAAGGAGGTCATGCCGACGACTCGCTCAGGATTCCTTTTGAAGAATTCATATTTAGCCATTGCGGGAATTCAAACAGACAGAAAAGTAGTCTTTGGAGTGGCGAACAAGCACCAGATTAATTTATGCTGAGTGTGGGCTATGTTTCTGCCCACATGGAGAAAGACTGCAGTAACAAACCGCCAGCTGAGTGCAGACTCTTGACAGGGCTTATTTCTCGCTTTACCACAGACAAAACAATCTGGCTGTGTGGTTACATGCCGAGGGCAGGCTGCAGGGAAGCTTCACTACCTTTCCTCACCAGTAACTTACAGCCTTAGGACAAATAAAATAACAAAAGTCAATGCTGCTAAGGAAGGCTGTGCGCTTGAGGAATATAGGCTCAAAAACTATGCCAATATTCCTCTAATCAATGGACATTTTAATTCATTCACTAAACATACACAATTAATTAGTCAAGAAATACAAATGTTATCTGACAGAGCTGCGATGGGGGTACTTTACATCAGCATTAAATGGTTAGTTGGCAAAGTGACTTACAAAAAAAATTAATCAAGAATTAATCAAGAACAACTTAAATTATCAAGGGCAAATACAAATTGTTTGCATGCCGCAGCTTCTCGAAAGACCACAGCTTTACTGCCTCCTAGTTTTGTAGACAACAAGCAGTCTAAATTTTTGCATGCTATCCTCTGTCTCAATTTTTATTGATTGCATTATAAATTATGCCAGATAAGCTACTAATAATGATTAGTGTAAATCAGCTTAACACAACACAATGTAAATGCGGCTTTCAGTGCATTATTAATGACTCACAATTTTCCATCCTTGAAGGAGCGCACAAAGATGTTGTCCTTCTTCACGGTCACGTCTTCATGGCAGTCGGGGGAAATGACCTTGTTGCACAGAAACAAGAGAAAGTCAAAAAGGGTCACAGGAGGTGATGCTGAGACAATAACGGGGGTGGGGGGGGGGGTGTCAGACAATGACTTAATGAATGGTTTTAGCAAAAGGCCACACTGACTGATTACAAAATGTGCTGCCTATGATACATACTGGAGCTGTGAAGGACTACAGTGAGAGCTGCTCTCCTGCCAGGGTCTAACCCAGAGGAGGCCGCACAGCCATTATGGAGATCCGATTTCCAGCAGGGATGTGCACACTCGATCTCACGGTTGGATGCTTTAACTTTAACACCATGACTCACGTTTGCTGTGTGATTTCGAGCTGATTACAGCAACTGCAAGCTCCCAGCTCACACGTGCATGCCTCATAACCATCTAATAACCTCTACGTAACAACGCCACTCAAAAGAGCCCTGGCTGTTACAGCCATGCATCATCTGTTGCATGAGACAGCTATCAGTGTACCTACTCCACCCCTCTGCCATACGGTCACACAGTGTAAACAATGACAGGCTACTGTGCAGTGCACTTCTCTCAACTGTCGCAAGGAGGCAGCATGGAGCTCAGTCAGCAGCAAGCCAAGAACAACAAATCCTGGAGGCGGGCCCCTGCTGACTACACAGTAAAAGGGACAGCTTTCCCACCCTCTCCTATTCTCCCAGTTCTACTTGTAACACTTACACAAACAAACAAGGCCTGTCACTATTTCATTGTGTGCTAACGGTGACTGAGAGTGGATGGAAATAGATAGGCACAGACTGAAATCATCAAATTGATGTCTGTCTGACATCTTGCACACATCAGGGGAAGCAAGTCTTTTTTTTCCTCTCTAAAATATGAGTTGAGATCTTTACCCTCTTAAAGTCGGGTCCCAATGCATGAAGTTTGCCTGTCTATGAAATGTTACTACATGCATATTACAGCATTTCATGGTAGGCAGATTCCAGCTCAATAACATCCCGCTGAGTGCTGAGGTTACACAAGCAGGCGTTTTGATGAAACGGCACAATGCCGTGACTTCACTGGAAGCCCGGCAGCAGCCCCCGTTTCTCCATAGTGATGCTGCAGAAAACGGCAAGTGAAGGAAGACTATCAGCTCACCAAAGCAGGATACCACGTAGTCTTCTTTTTATCCCCGATGGCAACCCCTTCCACACAGACCACCTTCCCAAACAGCTCTTCATTTTGCCGCTGATCGCTCTCTCTCCTCTTCACTGGAGGACGAGGACAACTCCTCCTCTTGACTGTGGGACGAAAGGAGCGTTTGCTCAATGGGCTGCACTACACAACGGCACAGTGAGCATTCATAAACACTATTTTACATTCATTACACAAGTTCAAGTAATACCAAGTGAGAGCTTTACAGAAAAATAGAGCTAAAACAAGTTGATTTTAATATCCACTTAGCAAAAACACCAAACATTCCTCAGTTCAAGCCTCTCATTTGCTACTTTTCTCTGTGTTACATAAGCAATTTACAAACAGAATACATTTTAGGTTAAAAAAAAAAACTGAGGACATGAGCTTGGATTGAGAACAATTCGATGGGCATTGTTCAAAGATACGATACACTTTACTCATCCCAAAAGTTGGCAAATAGGAAAGCTCAATTAAAAATTACCAAAAAAAAGGCTCACAATTAAATAGAATGAATAAAAGTGCAAATATAACACAATAATGGCCTCAATAAGTTAAAATTTAAACACAAAATAAACAGGTGCCACTAAAAACATCAGAATAATGTATAAATCCGACTCATCCATATGCTGTAAACACCTCTGTCATCAAAATACGGGAAATGAGGCGGACTGGTTGCCATCTCTAAATATAAGCCAATTTAATGCCGAAAGAAGTGACATTTGATTGAGGAAAATGCTGCTGACTTATCTCCCTTTATCCACACATGAGTAAAACTGCTGTATAAAAAGGGAGAACATGAACAGGGTTTTATATTCAATTCATACTTTACATATATAAAACTGCATGTTTCAATCAAAGAGGGAGGAAGCTGATATCTGATAACCAGTCATCATTTAACTGTTCCTCAACTAAAAACAACATTTCCACCAGTCCCCACGTAACAATCCATCATAGTCTTATCATGCAGCACAGTGAAACACAACACTCATTAGGATCAGTGTATAAAGGAGCTCGCTCTCTGCTGTCTGACAGTCTTCCTAATGCTCAGGCAGAGCTCCGACTGCAGCCGGCAGGCAGATAGCCTTGTCTCTGAGCGATCATGCAAGCACCACTGAGAGGCAAACAGATCCTGCTTTCTCTTTTTATGCCTCACCAGGCCAGCTCTGAGCACAGCTCTATGTACATATACACACGCGCGCACGGCATTTGGCACGACTCAAGAGCAGTAAATCAGCCAGGCTGCTACTATTACAACAACAACAGCAACAACAACAACAACTAAGCCAGGAATCAAAGTCATAAAGAAAACACTAACTCTTCAATGAGGCAGAGACTATTATTCATTTAGGAGAAAGTTTTCTCCACTCTTAAAGGACTGATGTTGCAGGGATTGTTTCACTGTTATCCATACTTTTAAGACAGCAATTCAAATAAACATTCTGAGATAAACTGGCTATTTTTTAAAAAAAAGTTGGATGAGAAGCTTGATGTTCATTCTAAACATGAAGGCACCACAAACAGCACGGTTAGCTTAGCTTCACAAGAAGACTGGAAACAACTGCAATTCATAAGTTGAAACATTATTACTATACACAAAAGCAACAAAAAGGTCCAAGGTGCCAATGTGCACCCAGGACCGCTCCGAGTCAATATTGCATCAATGCTTAGAGTAATATTGACTTTTCTCTGGGTGCCATTAGCATGAGAATAAGATTATCTAGCCAAGTGTCCTCTTTATAGCAGAGAGGAGCTGCAATTATACCCAGCACCAAAAAAAAAAAAAAAAAAAAAACTTCAGCAGTTCCTATTCCCGGGCGAAAACTCTGCCGTCTCCCAGGAGCAGGGACATCAGAGCATAAAACACTCACTGCAATATTGGAGGCAAAGAAGGAATAAATACATAAAGAAAAAGAGATAACATTCAGCAAGACCGTGCCATGCTCATTCTGCCTCTCCAGCATGCATGCACACACTCAGGAGCCTGGTATGATTAAGGAGCTGGAGGAGGCGAGTAGGCTCTCTCCTTCCAGGCCTCAGGGGCTCTTTATGAGGGGATGGAGATGAGAGTAAATCTTTCATTTCAACTGCTGTCAGCATACTTAGAGCGGGGGAGCCTGTTACTGATGGCGGAGGATCGGACCAGAAAATACCTTCCCGCTGGCATCACAGACCTCTGATAAATGAAGCTAAATATGAGCACTGCAGGGTTGAGCACAGGCCGTGGACGATACTCACATTGGGTTTGATCGTCGACCGCGGTTTCCCTTCTTGCCAATGACGGGTGTGCCAAAATGCTCGGGGTTGGTGAGAGGGAGCCGGTCAAGTGTCTGCAGTGGAGACAAACAACGGCAAAGATCCTCAGTGGCTTGAAATCGAAAGACAAAAAGGCTTACCCTCTACTCAACAGTTATAAATGGATTTACTCAGCAATGGGGACGCAGTCTTTATTTAGTGAATTTGCTACGATATAAGTTTTTCCTGCCAATATGGGATTATTCATAGGCAGTCTTCTGAGTACTGATGTGAAAAATTTATAGACAAAATGAGAATTGTCTCCCCAGAAAGCTGTGAGATGAGGCTGTTATAAAACTGCGGGGCAGCGCAATACTCGCCTCGCTCTCTGCAAAGTGACGCGCTCCTTTCAGGCAGAGGGAGGAACGCCTCAGGGTCTTCTCATCGCCGTCGTCGAACACTGCAGAGATGAAAGACCAACTATTAGGCTGGGAGTCCACACACAAAAACAAATTTAAGCACAAACAGACTCCTGTCTCAGTTATAAAAATGCCATCATGCCTTAGATATGCTGCAAACAAATTATGCTCATCTTTCAAGGCTCAGCAATGTTCTCCAGCAGGCAGTGACAGAGTTACTTTGAGCTCACAGCTTTACTTGAGCTTCAAGGACCCTCTGCTACACAGAGCCAAGTAAATAGCAAAATAAAGAAGTGGAGAAGTGCCTCAATTTAAGCCACCTCTCTATGATATATTATCTATTAAAAATAACTTTTGTAATATACAAACACACACAAAACAGCACTAAATGTAACATTAAATTTAATAATAATGACCAGTTAGCTTGAAACTGTCCCTTATCTCCCAGAGACAAACCCCAGGTTGTTCATTGTTCAAATATACTTGTAGACAACAATGAGAGGAACACTTGAGGTAACTTCAACAGTGAGTTATGTTTTTGTTTTCCCACCAGTGAATGAAAAGAATGAAAATGTGCCGAGATAAGTGTTTTCAAGGCGCAGAAATCCCCCACGGGTGCTCTTAAGTGACGAGCAGCTGCTGAGAGAACAGAGGTCTTTGCAGCAAGTCTATAGACTGTGATTATCCAACACTGTAACTGTGTACTCTTGACAGACTCACAATTACAAACTGTGAGCACACCAAAAAAAAAATATTCCCCAAATTTGCTGGTTCCAGATTCTCTAATAGGAGAGTTTACAACTTTTCTCAGCCAGTTGAGAAGCTAAATTGTGGAGTTTGGGCTGTTTACGGATGTCACCACCACTGTGATCTTTATGTTGAATTCTTTATAGACTAAATGATTGCTATGATAATTTAAGTACTTTAGTCACATCCCTACATGTAGCATTACCAGCACTGCTCACTTGATACCTTGTGTTTATAACAGTGATTCCCATCTTTTTGTCAGGCCCACAATGGCCTTACAGACATCACATGACACCCAAATGTGTTCATTGATTGTATGTTAAACCACTTTAAGTATTCAAGTCCACATATTTGAACAAATGGTTTTAAGGTCAGTTTAAACTAAACTTCATGCATTCACATAACTGTTTGGAGGCAGATGTTTGAATAAAGCCTTAAATATATTAATAATTTCCTTAAACATCTGTTTTTCCATTACCCTAACGTTCGAATGGTAGGGTAAGAATTTGGCGTAAAGATCACAAACGTATGGATCCACCCTGCCTTGCATCAGCAGTTCAGGCTGGTGGCAGTGTGCATGGTTTGGGTGTGTTGGCACACTTTATGTTCCTTAGTACCAACTAAGCATTGTTTAAATACCACAGCCACCTGAGTATTGTTGCTGACCATATCATCCCTTTGTGACCACAGATGGCTGCTTCCAGCAAGATAACACAACATGTCACAAAGCTCAAATCATCTCAAACTAGTTTCTTGAACATCACAGTGAGTTCACTGTATTTAAATGGTCTCTGTGGTCACCAGATCTCAGTCCAACAGAGCTCCTTCGGGATGTGGTGGAACAGAGAGTCACATCATGAATGTGCAGCTGATAAATCTGCTGCAGTTATGTGATGCTATCATGTCAACATGGACCAAAATCTCTGAGGAATGTTTCCAGCACCTTGTTGAATCCATGCCAAGAAGAATTAAAGCAGTTCTGAAGGCAAAATGGGGTCCAAGCCAGTGCTGGAAAGTACCTAATAAAGTGGCCAGTGAGTTTATTTTAACTATTGATCTGTTACTTTTAGCGGGCTATTTCTTGCTTCCCAATTCCCATTTCATTATTCACTCATTGCATTACTTTTAGCTAACAGTCTAGGTTTTGCTGGTTGTTGATGCTTTTTTTGGTTCCTCTTATTCAAAAATTAACAGATTTTTAAAAACTTAATAAATCAAATTTTAAAAAATTAATTAGTAAAGTTATTTTCCTCGTGGTTCCTTAGTGTAGTGGTTTACGCATTCGCCTAACAAGCAAAAGATCTCCAGTTCGATCACGGGAGGCTGTAGTCTTTAAATCCCTTTGTGGTTGCGTCAGGAAGTGCATCCTGTGTAAAAACAATCTGCCGAATCCAATATCCGGAGCTACCTGCTGTGGTGAGCCCTTGTGAATAAGGGAGCAGCAGAAAGTAGCAGTACAGTTAATCTGTCCATGTACACATTAGAAACTGCTGAGGTGCCACTGGTTGGATTTACTCTTGTATAATATGTTGAATAAAATTCTCAAAGTTGTAGCAACTTAACAGTAACCCCCCCCCCACACACACACACACACAAATCACTGTGCAAGGTTTTCAGCCTGTGCAAACATGTTTTCTTTTATAAGTTAGTGGTAGAGGAAGAAAGAGTCTGTGAGGAAGGAGGCACAGCAGACAGCTTGTTATTGACTTACCAACTGTATATATACTAGCATCGGTCAGCTTATTGATTGTGGCTTCCTGGTAAACTCCATCCTGATTCTTCACCTCCACAACAGCACCCACCTGTGGAACGGATACACCACTGTTATTCTGCTTCTCAGTACACTAATTATTATATTGCACTGATAAATCTAATGATGTCTTTTCAAGTAATGAGAAGATGATATTGCTGCTACATAAACCCTTAATCGAGTGAAATTAAATCGCAACGCAGATGCTTCACTGCCCTGTGCGCTTTTATGAAAAGGGAGGGTGAGGCATGGCTTTGATACAAACAGAAGTGAAGATAAAAAAATAAAAATAAAAAACTTCAGACAAGAGGGATTCATTACCAATAGTAAATGTGTAATAATAGGTCTCTGTCTTTCCTGCCTTACCTTTAGAGGTCCTTTGATGTTTTCATCGTGAACCTCAGCCGTGGACAGCTCTGTTTTAAAGGTCACCTGGGGAAGGCGGGAGGCAACAGTAAAGTGGAATCAGTAATAGAATAAACAAAACAATTACCTAAAGGCCTGACCAGATCACACCAATCATCCTCTTTACAAAGGCAGCGCGTATCTACTAACAAACACTGCAGGACTTTTACAGGTTGTTACAAGTTAGTTCTGAGATGACACACTAGCGGAGCTCTTGGTGCTGTTGTGCAAGCGGTATGTGTATGACGACCAACTGACCATGCCCTGCTCTCTATATCTGCAGCTTTCCCCACTCCACCCCACCCAAGTGAGCCACAGCAGATCATAATCCGATCACATTGTGGTAATCTTGTATCTGCATGGCAACCTGGCATTACTGTGTGACAGAAGAGACCACAAGGCAGGCACACAGGCACTTAGAGCCATTTGCTGCCACGTCTCTTGCAGGGAGCGCGTGCAAAAAGTTTTAAAGCAGTCAGAAGGGCAGAATCTGTTTAGTACCGCAAGCGCCCCTCCCCGCTTTATACATCGAAATGCTCATGTGCTTCCTTCTGTTTCCTGGGGGAAATTAAAGTAATTTGTTGAGAGCATGTGCACAAAAAAAGGTAACATGATTATAATGGAAAAATGGCATCACTTTTATTGACTGTGATTCAGTTTAGAATAAGTTGCCATACAAAGGAAAGGGGGGAGAAAAAAAAAAGTTAAGCATCTCATCTCAGAAAACAAGCCTGCGGGTAAAAAATTCAGACAATGCTCTCGAGTCAGTTTCAAATATAACAACAGCAGAAGCAGCAATCAAGGTCTCACTGTGAGTGCACAATCAAGACAATGAATGAAAGAAATGCGTACTGTAAGATGCTGTTGGTCTGTCAGGTAATAAAATAAGGGGAAGAGAGAAGGAATAAAAAGCTTCCTCGGGCAGCATTTCATCAGTTATGGAGATAATAACATTCCCGGCTGGGGGAATAAAGGAATCCCTTTCCTCACACAGAAAAGAAGGCTCGACTCTCCGCAGACTGAGGTAGGCTGTCCGGAGCCTCAACTCCAATAACAACAGACCACTGTGACAACCTCCTAACTGCGAGCTGCACAAACAGCACAGCCACTTAGGCTTGATAACAAATATTGAAATAAGATATGAAACCATATTTCTGATACAACAAAGCCTCGGCGCAGCAATTTTATGCTGCGAACAGATTTATGAGGAGCCAGCAGTCCTTCATGCTCCGTTTTCCCCAACAGGAAACAAGAGAGCTGCAAGAAGTGATCGCTTTATTCAAGCAAATCTGACAGCAGAGTTGGATTCTGTGGCCATAAACAGCTAAAGGACGTGACCCCCCGACTCTACGTGCAACAACTCTGATAAAAGGCTTCCAGTTATTTCTCTCTGTATTTAGTTCCTCTCATTTCACATTAATAAAGTCTTCCACTGCTCTGATTTTACATGTCCATTATTATTTTAATGAATAATGTGGTCAAGGCATGTCAGCTAAAAATTTGTCACTTGCCACTGGTATATTTATAGCTAAATTACACTAAGTTCATATGTTTGCTTGAGCTAAAAACATTTCTACTCTCAGAGTATTTTTTCTCAGAGTTTGCACCTTTTATAAATCTACTCTTCTTCATCTCACAGGTTCACATCTTTTTAATCGACTTTCTCCAAGTAGCGCTTTATGCCACACAGCTGGAGCACAGATTAACAAGACCATGATATCAATATTAAACTCAAAATGTCGAACACCTGGCTGTTTAAATAAGGAAAACCCACATAAATATTTGACCTATAATAATCTAATCTGAAAATGGGCTCATTTATAAGGAGGAGGGAAAAAAAGACAATGGTAAAGCAACATTACCACAAGGCTAAATCTCCAGACCTGGTGAGGCAGGAGACGCACCACAATGAACAGAACTTGAATTTTAATAACAGTTTTATGTAGGTTAGGTTGCATAATGAATGACATTCAGAAGACAGAGTTAGTCATCATTTGTTCAAGCGTGACATTTCTGAAACAGCACAGCCCTAAAGAGGAGTGGGCTTTCTCTCAGTGTGGTCGGCAGGTGCTCAAAGTGCTGGTAAACGAGTTTAAGCGAGGGAGCTGGTGTTCATCTGTTCATCCATAACTACTCAGTTAGTACATCAAGCTTTACACATGTGCTCTTTAAAAGAGTCAGAAGAATCTCACAAAGATATTTCATAATTACTTCATTTAAGACATTTCTTTGTTTCCATTCTGTAGTGAAATGCATATGAAAATACTACAAAGAGCTATAAATATGCAGCATTTTGAGTCTATCACACATTTTTTTTACAGTTCTTGTTAGTGTGTCATAGTTAGTCCTGACTGATCACATGTGTGCTTCATCTTCCGCAGTGAGTGATACTAACATGGTGCTAATCGACGCCTTACAGATTCTCTAGTGCAGCTCATCCTCATCCACGTGTTTTTTCACTCAGCCTTAAAAATCACTCCAAAGACACCAGCGCTGTACGCTGCAAACATCGACTTTGTTAAACAAGCAGACAGAGATTAATGAACCAAAGAGCTACGGAGGAATTCATTACAGTGGAATATTCAGACTCGCAACAACCACTGAATAATTGCCGTGTTTCAACATTTGTGTAACTGAGCTCCACATTCACATCACAGCTACCCAAAAAAACAAACCCCACTCTCAGCCAATTAGTATGGTAATTAATTTATGAGCTGAGACTGTCCTATTAGCTTCATTTCAGCCGGCATCATTTAAACTAAGAACATCGCGTGGTCTACTTTGCCATGGTGTTTGTCCCCGACTATGAGACAAAAAGAGTACGTCATTTGATGATTTCAGCTGGTGTGTCAGAATAGCAGAGCATCTCTGCTCTTTTGTCTGTACAGGGGGAACTACAGTGCATTGACACAGTGAAAAAGCCAGCATCCAATCTTTGTTCCTCCCACACACTCCAGCAGAATGAGAGACAAGCGATCTGTCTCTATTGTATTATCCAGATGCTCCAGCCCCACTGGGTAATGAGATACCGTACTATGTGTATCGTGCAGTGGCTTCATCAGCAAGGCAGAAAACCAATGGGGAGGCAGCAGTCGCTCCTGTGGCCATCACAAAGCAGGGAAGCTGTGGGTGAGAGGTGTGCCTGAGGATGTAATGGGTACCTGGTGGGCTAGGCCAGACCTCGCATCTGTCACAGCTGGGCACCTGATTGGGCCCTGACTAGCAGTGTACACCAGGTGGCGGACCTCCAGCGTGTGAGCAGCACAGCTGGATTTTTGGCAGCACTGGAATTAAGAATCCAATCCTGGTTTGACTGTGGCACACTCTATTATCTAATAGAAGGATCCTCATCTAATTATCCCAGGCTAACCCAGGCTCCAAAGGAATGATCTGGACGTGTCCATCTCCAAACCAACAGCTCTGGATGCACAATAAAGCAGTGCTCTGTGATCTTGATTGTAGCTGCTTCACACAAAGGCAAGAGCACCCAGCCCTGCTGCTATCCACTTCATACACAACACAGACAGATAATTAATTATTAATGTTAGATCATGACCACTTTGAAATATGACTTACCTTGGCCTTGACTAGCCTCTTGGCAGTCTTAATCTTGGCTTCGCAGAAAGCCCCTCGGTACTTGGCGCTTACATCCGTCCCTACTGTCAGGTAGGGGGGCTCCTCCAGAGTCTGAAGAAATTAAAAAAAAAAAAAAAAAAAGAATTACAGCCAGTTCAAACCCTTCTGATATATAGCTATAGCATAATGACACAGGTGTATTTGCACAGCTAAACCAGGAGGACACACATACAAGCATAACAAGCATAGTCCAGGGTAACAACGCAAAACCCACCCGGCTCAGTGATTCATCCATGGAAAATACATACCATCTGCTCTGGGTTTTGGAAAACAAGCCTCTGAGGGAGCAAACAAAAAGGCCACTTCACTACAGCTTTGATGACTACAAAGAAGAAGCTATCCGAAACACATAGCACCATCTTGTGTCATCATTGGTTCACCCCCCCCCCGCTCCCTGCGAGAACAGATTTGCGGAGGGTAGAGTACACAGAGAAAGCAGACCTTCTGTGTATAGATGGGCACAGATGATGTTTGTGGTTCATACAGTGTGAAGATGAATTTACTGAGGTTGTTTCACTAAGACTCGGGAAAAGGCCCAGCCTAACAGTGGTATATTTAGACATCTTTCTAGAATAAGAACCAAAGTGGGCCACACTTCCTGCTACTTCTGAAAGCAAGGAAAACAGCTCAAACACATGTACCACTTCTGCAGTACACTGAAGAAGAAGAAGACATCATCTCGTCTGAATGAAATCAATGAAAGTGCCAGATGGAATGGAGATGCTCAAAAATAACAAGAACAATCAATTTCAAATTAACTTATTCACAGTAGGAAGTTGGATCTGCTCATTACTCATTACCATATAAAACCATTTCTCTTTGCAAATTGTACCTGTTCAATTTCATACGACAAGATGATAACTTGTAAGACGTGGCGAGATACATATCTCTCCTTTTTTTCCCCATTTGCACTTTGTATTCTTTAAGAGATTTAAAAAACCACATAATTTGTGGTGGCTGTTCAAAACAGTTGTTCATTGTTCCCATGAGGAGAGCAAAGAGTGTACAGGTTGTCATTCCAGCTAAAAACTACACCAGCGGTTAGCTGTACTTAAAGCAGTGAAGAGGAACTAATTACTAATGCCAGCTGCTGCAGTCCACCATGGCACATACTTGTGTCATGACCGAACCACTTTTTCAGGCCTGATATGCTCCAAAGTCCAAATCCTGTTAGGATGCTTGGTAACCTTTGAGCCTTACAAATTTCAATCCTAATTATATCAATTGCTTATTGTAACCTATCGAGCTCAGAAATGCCAAAAATGATTTGCTGCCTTTGTGTAGACACCTGCCATTAACATAAGGCCTTTGCACAAACCCCGGAGTGACATGAAAAAGAAGAAGAAGAAAAAAACTTGACTCAGAGGACTTTCACATTGATGGAGTGCACAGAAGAAGTGAGCACAGCAGCTTTGGGAGGAACAGCTGCTGCTTCAACTTTCTGCAGGTGCTCAGTGCCTCATAAGCACTACTGTTGGCTGCATATCACCTTTGAAATGAGTGTGATTTGTTCAAGCTAGTGACAGACTGACAACTTCCTGCTACCATTTCACACAGACTAGGCATAACAATGAAGACAAAAAGAGAAAACACTTATATTGTTACAGCTATGAGCAATTAGCTGTCTGAACTTTAATGGGGTTTTTATTGATATTAAATGTTGTTCTGCATTAGAAATAGCTGTACAGATGTGCAGGACAAGTTGTTAACTAGTTTGTGCTGGAAAGTTAAAATCCTTCTTCTCCCTTTAGGAGTCACCACAGCGGGTCATCTGCCTCCATCTCACTCTATCCTTAGCATCCTCCTCTGTCACACCAACCCTCTGCATGTCCTCTTTCACTACATCCATGAATCATCTCTGTGGTCTTCCTCTTTTTTCCTGCTTGGCAGCTCCATCTTCAACATCCTTTGACCAGTATATCCACTATCCATCCCCTGCACATGGCCAAACCATCTCAGCCTTGCTTCTCTAACTTTGTCTCCAAAACACTCAATCTGAGCTGTCCCACTTAAACAACAGAATTTTTTTCCCTTTACTATACAGACGGATACTATATGAGCCCCCAAATCCCCCAAAATTCACCATTTCTATCTATCGTGAGGGTTTAGTAACAGTACATATGAGGGGTGTCAAAGATGTGGCCTGGAGGCCAGAATGGGCCTGCCACAAGGTCCAATCTGTCCCATTTGTACTGTAAAGTCAAATCTTTAATATCTTAACTTTACTACACAGGCAGGCATGAAAATGTATGGAAAAAATTATTTCTAGATCTTGACTAGAGCCTGACCGATAAAGGATTTTTAAAAACCGATATCAATATTAAAAAAAATACCAATATTAAAATCCCTAACTTTTGTTATGTGCACTTATTTATTTACTTGTGTGCACTGTGCTCAGGATCAGCTAGCTGTTTTTCCAAACACGTGTGTGGCCGACAGGGAAGTTGCAGAGTGCCCTCTGGTGAACAAACTATGCACTATCAGTACTCATAATGTGGGTGAAGAACATTTCACCTGTGCCTTTTTTAATTTTCATTTATCAGCTATTATAAACGCAGATCCAGAATCATCAGCAAATAGCTAATATCAGCCAATAATATCAGCCTGTCAATAAATCTGTTGGGCTCTAATCTTGACAAACTGGTCAAATAATAAAGAGTAAAGCAATTAACTGTAAATTTTTGTGCTTTTGTAGATTCACTGTGATATGAATCCATATATAATAAGACATAGTGCTGATATTGCACTTAAAATGTGTCAGGCTAACGCTAAATGTTTACATCTTTAAAAGTAAGGTAGGTTTTTACACAATCGTTTTACTCATACAGCTCACTTTGGGCCATATGTGGCCCGTTACCTAAAGTGAGTCTGACACCACTTGTATCCTTCATATAAATAGGATGCCAACATGCAACAACAGAAGACAACAATTCACTGCAAGTAATCATTCTACTGAAAACTCAAAAAACAAAAAAAACACACACACACAAAAAAAAAAAAGCTTGCTGCAAAATTTGGGCACATATTTTGTTGACAGATTAGCAAATTGCATCTTTTATGTTAAATGCCAGTAAGCTTTTCAAAGGCCACCTCATCTCCACACTCTGGGATTCCAGCACCCTCCAGCCTCTCTACCTCTCAGATAAACACCTCATAAGTCTGTAGCAGTCTGGCCTGAGCACCAGCTGCCCTAGCACACTCTGAATTTACATGATGCAGAAGCCATTTCCACTGTCTCACCAATTCTCGTGTCAGTTATGGCTGCACCGCTACAGTCTTCAGACCACTGTTCATGCTCCTCTTTCATACTAATACACGTCTCCTTTCGTACTCCCTGCACTGACCTACTTTCTTTCTACTTTTAAATAAATAAATAATTAAATAAATAAATAAATAAATAAGGCATACCAGGGGAGTAAGAGAGGGAAGTTTGGGTGATCTCAACAGCTGTTCTAGCCAAACATCCACAACCTAACCAGACAGGACTAACAACACACTACTGAGGCCTGAATTACATTTGTCATGCTCACATTCCAACACAAACAGAGGACAGTTTGTTGTTTCTACTGATAATGCCCTGCCGCCCAGCACAGAGCCACAACTATGAAAGAAAACTCCATTCCTTGGATTAGATTGCTATTTGGCCTACAGCTGTCTGGAGGAGAAAAAAAAAACCCCTCCTTTTTCAAAATTTTATTTTATTTTCATTGCTTCTGCCAGTGCTGAATGATCTTGTGTTATGTTTCCCCCGCTCAGAAGATCAACTAGTCAAGATGACTAAACTCAAAGAGGCAGAATTCCTATGCCTTTGGGACGTGCAACATCCTCTCGCCAACTCATAACATCATGCACCTAATGAGAGCAGCTCTCTCCCAAGATTCTGTCATAAAAAAAAGAAAAAAAAGCACTGAACAGTATTTATGATAAGCCTTAAGCGCCACTTCAGCTACTACATGCAGAAAGTCAGCATGATGATAACAGCAGTACTACAATCAAGACCAGCTCTCTGGCTATTCACCTAGTGCTACTGATGTGGAAAATACTCTCCAGGCACATGTGCTTGATTAAACACATACAAACGTGAGTTGGCATGGGGTGACAAAATGCACCTGCGGCTACCATTCGCAGAAACACACATGAACTCTTCCCAAAAGCTGCACTCTGGCTTTGAGAGGGAAAATAAGGATGTCCAAGTTGTAATTATTAGTATGCTCTACTTGGCTATCAGTCAAACATGCACACGCAGGATAATAACCTTATATGTATTCAGGCCATAAAAGCTTTTTTTTTTTTTTTTTTTTTTAAACACACCACACAATGAGCCATCTAAAAGAAATACCAGAGGTGAAGGTGCACCACCGTTATTGGTCATAAAGTACTTCTATCCTGGACAGAGTGCTAGTGCTTCACTGATTACTGATGATCCAAAACCCACTTGGTGTTTAAGCCATTCGAGTCGGAAAACAAAAGATATTGCTACATTAAGACAGAGGTTTGAAATCACTGCAGTTTTACTAAAATAAAACATACTGGAGTAACATTGACAGCAGCAGAATGAGATCAGTTTCTGCTCAATAAAGACTCAGGTCATGAAAAATTTAACAGCACACTCCATGGTTGAAAATAAGCTGCTGCTTATGTTGCATTTCTTAGACAGCCTGAGTGACTACAGCATTTTCATTCTACAACTCAGTGAAAAATAAAAAAAAATCTGGCAGCTATCAAAAGGTTAAAGCTTCAATACTGATGGCGTGGTGGTGGGGTAAGGCATATATATGGCCTCACTTTATATCAGTCATCAAGGAGGGATACTAGTAAGTCTCCAGGGATTTCTTAAAAGACCACAGGCTGCTTCTGTCCCACAGACACAGATCTCAGCTAGTCTTCGGTATATCGTTCCCTACCATTAAAGCCAGAGCAATTATCCCATTCAAGAATATGTTTCTAGTTTCTGCTATGTAGAGTTCACCTATGTTGAACTCTAAACTCAAAGGTTAGTGATTCGGCTAACAGCAACAATGCTGTCATGTTGAGTGTTGTGTAAATGTGAAGAAACTTTGACAGCATACAGCTTACAGCCAGGTTACATAGATTTCTACAGCCCATGATTGCTTGCATTTTTCTGGAAAATCTACATCAGGCCAACTGATGTACTCTTTTTTTGTTTCTTTTTTTTTTTTTCCTTTTGGACTGACTACAAGTCTGACTTTCCTCAACACAGACACAGAGGTACGCAGAGGTTGGTTAGTGTAGCACTATCTACCCACCACACTGCATACTGTGCAGCACAGACAGAACAGCAGACCTGTGTAGGTACAGTTTTTCATCAGTGCAGACACTACTGCAGGTGTCAAAGAGGAAGAGGACCCAGGAAGTTTACTTTATACTTCCAGCACAGAGTGTAAAGTAGCCTATAACAGCAGAAGAGTACAGAATCATGGTTAGTGCTGAATGACTCATTTGTTCAAGTAAATGCCCAGATATCAGCTGCACAAACTTACAAGAAAATAATAAAACATGACACATTGCATGACAAGATTATTTTTTAAAAGTAACTTATTCAACTGCAAATTCACCGAACTGTTAAATTCTGGGCTGATATCAATGTTTAAAATGACAATTTGGATGATACCAGTGTTTTTTTGTTATGTAATCCCCTTTTGTGCCAGGACAACAAAGAAATTTTCATTATTAATAAAAAACAACAACTGACAAAATCTTTATCGCACTGTCTTTGAACATTAAGCCAGCTCAAAATTGCAACAAAACAAAGATAATAATAATATAAAAATTACTACTGCCATCTGTGAATGCCATCTTTTGTTTAGTTTTTTACTTTGTAAGTTAAACACGTCCTACACAGAGACAGATATTTGCAATTACTTCAGCTAATTAGACCTGCAGTCAGGTATAAGTTGAGTGAGATCTTATACCTGACTATACTTTGTATCACATGATGTTATTACATATAATCTAATGAAAACAGGCTACTGTTACAGGTATATAAATAGTTAAATTTCAGATTCTGTAATTCTCATTTTAAATGATAAAATATTTGGTTGAGTTTCAAGAAAAATTTCCAACAGAGTTTGTTAGAACTTAAAAGAAAACTTAAGTAGTATTGTCCTAACACTTCACTGACATTCAGTACACTTTTACATCATTAAATCTGCCTCTTGCCATTCCTATAGCCTAACAAACAGGCTGCCTAACAAGGCCTTCTTCTCATCATCGCCATCTTTAGGTTCTCCACCAGTGTTAGTTTGATGGGACTAAATGAATGCCATGTCGGGCTTAAGGGTCAGGGGTTTTGTCATTTTAGGATGCTTTTATTCTCTTTTTAAGCATAAGCTGCCACAGTTAGCCAACGTATCAGCACACTGCTACCAGTAACCATTTTAACACATATAATAATAACCTGAAATATTATTTAAAGCATGGCCTTTAACAACGCAGTCACGTTGTGTGGAATGAGAAAACAGAAAGGCGGATATTGTGTGATGAAACTCTCCACGGTGATGTGACTAAAAACCATTCAGGTCCCTTTCAATCTTAATTCAAGAGGTTTAATAAAATTTTAAGGTATGAAAAAATAATATAGTGTGCTGTCAATCAAGCACACCATCCTCTAAGAGGAAGAGCTCTCATTAGGCAGCTTAAGTGAAAACACCTGTGCTGGTTGTGGGTGCACGTGGGCGACGTTTCAAGATTTGAAATCCATAAGGAATCAAAACTATAAAAGCATTAACGCTGATTACACTAGCAAAGATATAGTGACTACTTTCTCATGGACTTCTTTTTTTTTAATATACTTAATACACAACTTATGTAGAGCTCTTCTTGTTAAACTACAGTATCAGAATATTAATAACCACTGCTAATTAGCAGAATTTAGATGATGTGAAGGCAGATCAAATTTGAAACTAAGATTATAGGAACCTGCTCACTGTTCAGATCTCAGTCTCCTTTTTTTTCTCTTCACACCAGCAAAGAAACTCACACTCTTTGTATTTTTAACATAAAAAAGTCATTACTGTTTCTATTTTCCAGAATACTGTGCATGTCTAAAACCTAAAAGTCGCACGTGTGCACGCGCGCACACATATGCACACAGGAATCAGATTTATAGTTTGATTTACTTTAAGTTACAACACAGTGTAAGGAATTGTTGGGAAGCTAAGCTGGTTTACGCTGAGCTGTTGAATAAGACGGCATAAAACTTAAATGTCTCAGTCCATTAAGATTACTGCCATGTAACATACCCATTATAGGTATTCAAGAGAATTACAATGCTTGAATGACTGTATTAACTGCACACCTTTCAAACCTAACATTTAGGACTATGCAGCATATCTGAAATATTATAAACAATAGTTTTAGACCTATTATACTGTGCTATGGTGCTCAAAGGCTGAACAAAGGAACATGCAAGAGGCATGCAGGCAAGAATCAAGCCCCCTCCCAGCCTAACTCACACATACAATAATCCTGCTGTGAATCACCTCTTTGTCAAACCAGAGTCGCCACAATTCCAGCGACTGGTGCTTCAGCAGGAGTTGCCTTGGCAATGCCATGGCAGCTCTGAACTGAGAAAAAATATATATAGCAATCTTAATACTTTTTGTTTACACACTTATTTGCCCAAATTTAAGGCAGTCACCATTCCCACACTTCTACCTGATCACCAGCAGTTCCTTAATTAGCTTTAGGAATTTAAATGTTTTTGAATTTAGGTTTCTTATTTTAAAAAAAGCATTGAGAAGTCTTTATCAGACAGCCTTATTCTCACAAAGATTATGGACAGACCCTTAATGGTAATACACATATTTTGCATATTGACTTTATCAACTCCATGTTATCACTGATCCGGCACCACAGCAACAGGTGCACTTCAACAGCAGATTAACAGACTGAAAAACTTCCCTCCTCAACTAAAACGATACATTTTGCAGCTCTACGGGCAAACCTGTCCACATGCTAGTAAAGTATGCCGAAGAAATTATTAACTGAAAATGTTGCAACAGTGTTTAATGAAAGGTACACTGAAATACTAGTTATAAAGTGTAAATGTATAAAGGTAAAATCAGTGTTATTAACAAGACAAAATCAATTTTGTATATTTACATGAATAAAGTTTTACACAAGCATTTGTATTTATGTAAAATTGAACTGTTTTATATAGCTCTCTCTTTGTCCCGCTCTCTATGTAAAAAATATGCCTGCAAGTAAAGTCATCTTGATTTTAGTACTTCCCTGGTCCTTTTTGGAACACAAGTGTGATCCAATGCTGGCATTTACATGCAGTGCAATTAGTGTAATGCAAACCAGATCACTTCTCATTACTTTTGACTTGCATGAAAGCACTGAAGAGCAGAGATAAGCAAGACAGCGCTGCTTTGCTTTGTAATCTCTGTTTAGCTATGTTTAAAGTAGGTGTAAAGTGACATGGGAATGCTCGTGGTGCCACGCTTTCACTAAACTAACATGAGGGTAAATAAACACGCCCTGAGTGACTAAACTGTGAACATAGAGGAACAAACACAAAACAATTCATTAACACAGAATATATGCAATATTTCAGATAATTTCCATAAGGAAAAATAGTTTAGTGGGTGCCACTTAAAAATACACACTTGGAGTTGTTACAGTTAAGTAGAGCTAACAATCAAAACAATCAAACACCCAATAATGTAAGGACTTTACCAAGAATACGTACACAGACCTATGTAACAATATTAACCAAAAGTGAACCTTAGTTTTTAAAGGTGATCATGAGGTGACTGATCAAAGGACATTAGACAGACTACTGTCCCTGATCTGCCGAGTTCAGTCTTCTCAAGAGCATAAATATGAGTTTACTGCCACAGAAATAATTGATTTCACTGTTACAGCAAAGTCTGCATAGTCACTGTTTTGACACAACAGAGCAACTCTTGACTACCAACTGGAGTTCAGCTTTATAAATGACAGATTTAAAACTGGATGGTCAAAATTTAAACAGCAGAAGCAGCAACCTGTGCTTTTTATTATTGATTTTCAGTTGTATAAAACTTTAACATCAAAAAAGTCATTTTGAAAAATGCAGAAAGCTTCCTCTTCATGAGATCAAACTGTTACCAAAATAAAGGCTGAGAAGTACTTTTCCTAGGCTACTATTTTGTCATACAGAATATATGGAAATAAATGCAAAGTTTTTAGTTGTGTAAAGTTAAGTTTTAGACATTTACGTGCATGTACACAAAACTCGAGTGTTATTAGCAAATGGGAATAGAGATGGATGTCCTTAATATTACTGACTGTGGTTGCATTTAGCGTGGACTGCTGGTATTGATACTAGACTCCATCTGCCAGATTATCAATGCTAAAGTAAGGACTTAATGTATTCCATTTGCTTAATAATAAAGTCATTAAATAGAGCAGTCTTAAGAATTCAAACAAATACCCAACACATTTATCTTCATGTAGTTGGTCCAATATTTAGAGCGTTTCATTCTGCACACTGTATTACAGCAGTGTGTGCAGCTGATGAAGAAAGCCTGCAGACCATGAGCCTAAGTGACATATAATGCTAAGTGAACATAATGAAAAGTTGTCCTAGTTACAGAGCAATTTACAGTTTAGGCATTGAGCAGATGCTCATACACAGAGTGGTAAAATGAGTGAGCACTCCTTTAGCATCAATAGAGCCAGACAAACTCAGACTGCTGTGAAAACAACAAATGCTACAGCATTAAACAGGAAAAGTGT